>JADDOH010024166.1:0-47076 GCA_016648135.1 Agrypnia vestita | reverse complement strand
ACGGCCGCGTATCGAATTTGAAAAACGTAATTTTTTCCCAATAGAGAAATCCTGTTGTGACCTGTCGTTCCATTTTCGACTCAAAAACATGGCCGAATATAGCTTAAATCAACACTCAAAGTAGAAGTTTTTCGGTCGTCAAAATCGTATAGACAAGTTATAGATGTCGCCCTAAACTCATGTTGTACGATCGAAAATTAAATAATGAAATAATATTCCGTCGTCGTCACGTCTTTAGTACGCGAAAGACACATGCGTGGTACATGCAAAAATCACGTGTCTGTCGCCGTGTCGATCTATTCCGTCGTCATGTGCCCAGCGCGCGAAAGACGTACACGTGTATGGTACATGCAAAAATCACGTGATTCCGTTGCCATGTCGATAGGAAGGGTTTTTTTATTTCTTCAGTTCGCGCCCAGCAATCACGGTTGGAACACGGATCTACGCGCGGATAATATATACATATATTCGCGATTTTTCTTGGTTTGTGGTGCAATTTGATACAAACAGTGATTTATTAACAAAAATACATTATTTATGTTGCGTTTATTTGAGAAATGTGTGTGTTAAATGTGGATCATATGCTTCAAAATTTAAAGTGAAACAGTGGCGTAGTGTTTTACATTATTTTTGGGTATTTGTGCTAATTAATTTTTTCGTTCTACAGGATGTTTATTTTTTCGTTTTTTTAACATTATTATTTTTTTTAAACTTTTACAAAATGGCCGAATCGGGAGATTTTTTTGTTACGGGAGATATCAATGATTTTCTCATTGCAACGGCCGAATCTGACGACGAATATGAGGAGAACATTGAGGGCGATGTTGAAGTGGATGACACCTTTTTGGGAATGATGAATTTGAAGAAGACCTTGACGATACTGTTGGTGAAAACCATCCGTCTGCAAGTGCAGAGGCTAGGCCAGTATTCCAATGGGAGACGGATAGTTTCCTACCAAATATACATCAATTTACGAACACTTCTGGTTTTAAATCGGACATTTCAGAAGACGCGCGGGAAATAGATTTTTTTAAATTGTACCTCAATAAAGCTGTGGTCGATATTATTGTGACTGAAACAAACCGCCAATATAAGTTTTCCACAAATAATATACCACTGTCATATAGATTGAGACAATGGTTTGACACCACAAGCGACGAAATGTATGTGTTTTTGGCTCTGTGCTTGTTGATGGCCCGGAATTCTAGGAATAAAATAGCAGAGCATTGGTCGACTAACCCATTGCTGAGTTCACCGATTTTCTCGGAAACTATGCCGAGGAATCGTTTTCAAATTTTATTAAGGATGCTACATTTTTCGGATAACAAAATTCAAGTGCCGGGCGACCGACTCCATAAGATCAGGCCTATGCTGTACGCGATGAAAAAATCCTTCGCAGAAAATTTGACGCCTTACCAAAACCTCTGCGTTGATGAGAGCCTTCTGCTCTTCAAAGGTCGGTTATCGTTTCGTCAGTATATACCATCGAAGGCCAAAAAATTTGGAATTAAATTTTTTGTGCTGTGTAATTGTATAACCGGATATGTACTTGACTTAATCATATACACCGGCAAAGATTCTGAATTCACAATTTCTGAGCACTTAGGTACATCGGGCAGTGTTGTGATGTCTCTTCTTACTCCTTACCTAGATTTCGGGCACACTTTGTATGTAGACAACTGGTATTCCAGTCCGTTACTGTTCCAAAAGCTTCACGAGAGCAAGACATATGCTTGTGGAACCGTGAGAAAAAATAGGTACGGTTATCCTAAATTAGAAGCAAAATTAAAAAGGGGTGAAACTATTTCATATCACACAGATAATCTGATGGCTCAAATGTGGAAGGATAAGAAAGACGTCAGAATGCTATCTACACTTCACAATTGTGAAATGAAGGATACTGGCAAGATCGACTACAAAACCAATTTGCCGGTGATTAAACCTGTGTGTATCATAGATTATAATAAAAATATGGGGGCGGTCGACCGTAGTGACATGATGCTGTCTTATTACCACTGTTCTCGGAAAACAGTCAAATGGTATCGCAAGGTCTTTTTCCATTTAGTCGATCTCGCACTGCTCAATGCATTTGCTGTATTTCGTGGCAAAACGAAAAGAAACATCACTTACGCCGACTTCCAGCTAAATGTCATTGAGCAGCTAATGAGTACCCATGGTGTCAAACACCCAACTCTTTCCCAAAAAAGGAAGACGCCACTGGAGAGGCTGACCGGCAGGCACTTCCTGTGCATGGTGCCTCCGACAGCTACAAAGGAGAACCCGCGGCGGAGATGTTTTGTGTGCGCGGCACGAAAGCAACGGAAGGAAACGTGTTATATGTGTTTTGAGTGCGATGTTCCGTTGTGTGCCGTGCCGTGCGACAAAATATACCACACAGAAGAAAATTTTTAGGTAGGATATCAAATAATAATAGTAGTGTATGTAGTAAATATTATTTTTCGGCAAATGGTTTAATTATTATTTTTCGGAAAATGTCGGGTTGGCAACATTATCGGAATTCAAAAAAAGATTATTTTTTTAAATTTTTTCATGAAAAAATCATTGCATTTCGACACTTACGATAAAATAATATGAATGTGTGTGTTTTTTTTTTAATTTACGCATGTTTTCATGGTTTTTTCGTAAAAAGAAAAATCACAAAAAATTCCGAAAATTTACGGCCCTTGCCTATATGTTGCTTTGGAATTTTTAGGCCCTCAACAAGTTTTAAGAGAATGATTTTTTAATATTTGATATAAGTTTCTACACATAATAATGGTAAAATGTTTAACAAGTCAGAAATATTGAAGAAATATGCAATATTTGAAGTCGCTCCGCTCAGTAAGCGACGGGAACATTTTGGATTCGTAATTTAGGCAGTCCTGTCTAAAGTATTGTGAAATAGTTCTATTACGCCCAGTGTACCCCAGTGAAATTCTGCATCACGCGTAGACAATTTTGAGTGTATCGATTTCCTCTGATAAATAAAAATTATACAATACGCTACTTTTATAAATCTTCTGCGATTAGCACTCATCTCGCTCAGCTTCACTGCAGGTTAAAAGTCGGCGGTGCATATCGTCAACAATACTTAAATTTTAATTTTAAAAAAATTGTTAGCTTTATACAAACCTCTTCGCGGTAACGTGAGGCATCCTGAGAGTCGGACAGCGGCGACATCAAGGTGGTGGGAGTTGAGGGAGTGGGGGGGGAGGGGCCGTCACCCGAAGACGACAGCGAGGATACATCCCCTGAAATCGCAATACACTTGATTAACAAATGGAACAGATGTTGAGGATACCTCGCCCTCAATGAGTGCTGCGTAGAGAGCAATCAAGCAAATGAGCACATTTTTAATTTTGATGAATAACAAAATAGACTGATACAAACAGAAAGAAATTGTAAATTTATTTATAATTAATTAAATATGATATCAATAGTTCATTGTGCTACAAAACCATTTCTTTTAAGTGTTGTTTCCATAAAAAATAATTTATACACAACGTTTTATCTTCATCCATCATCTTCAGAGGCAATATTAGAACTAATTGTATATCAATATGGCCAACAAATAGAAAGTGAGGACGGGAAGGAAGGAGTAGTTATTTATTGACATATACAACAATAATTAATTTGTATGAGGGGGCTACAGTGGTTTGAATCCCGGTAGCAGCCTGGCAGCTTTTATAATTGATTAACAAATTTGGTTTTAAAAATTCACAGAACTTTGTCCTGAAATTGCAACTTCACAATAAGAATGTGTTCTTTAATATAGGAAATTAAAAGTCAAAGGATATCACGCTGTATTCTTAACTGGCATTCTGTTCCTGCATAATGAAGAACTTTCTCGGTGTGCGGAGTTTTAATTAATAGTTGGTGCTACTCACAAGGGAAGGGCGGAGGCGGAGCTGAAGGCACGGCAGGGACATCAGGACCACCACAGAGGCCCGGCACCCAGGCACACCTGGAAGCACTCGGCGGCCCCCGCGCTGGCGGCGGAGCGCTTGCTGCCTACTCCGGCCAGGGCAGACTGCAGCTGCTGCTTCTGGATGGCTCCACTGCACGGGAACAACAGAACTCATTCAGTACGGGTCTCAACCTCCGGCCCATCACTTGCGCATGTGCGCGGCCAATATTCATTTTACCACAAATATATTTATGAATAAAATATATTCAGAAGGTAACGACGCTTCAGTGAAATATCCATTTACACCCAGATATAGATACTGATGATGACGAATTCTTTGATAAATGATTTTTCCTAAAGTTTATTTCACAATGTTAGTTTTAGTGATGGTACATTAATGTATCTGATGTGTCGATGATTGCTATTTATTTCAGTTACAATCATCGATACAATCAAATACAAATCTTAAATACCCGTTAGTGTGTCACCAGTTATAACCAGTTAAAATAATGGTTTGACCATCACTACATCACATCAAAGTTTAATATTAACTACTTTTTGCACATTATCCTTAGATAAAGTGATTGAAATGTCAAAACGTATGAGAAATATAGTGAAAATTTTGAAATACATATATAATATTTTTAATGCTTGTGACCCAATTAATAGTTTTTTCTTAGTTAAATAATAATCCCGCAGTGGACAAATTCAGTAATTGTGTTCTTAGAACATACATGTAAAAATATTATTAATAAGAAATACTGAATTAAAAAATTTAAAATACCGATTTTCAGGCGTATTCTAGTCTACATGTTGAATAATTTGGAAGAATATCACATTAAAAAGAATATCGCTTAATACTCCACATTAAAAATATAGAACTATCAATATCAGCTGCAAAATCTATGTATACTGTTTCATGAGAAGAGACAACAGATGTCACTGGCATAGCCCCTTGAAATATACGGATGATCGCTATTTGGAACACACACATAACTTACAAAAATTCCATGTATGGATGTTTTTTAAGATGAAATTGGTGAACTTTTTAAGTAAATTCAACTCTTCTTATTAATTTAATTAAGATAAATAAATTATAGAAATCCCACAGAGACGAAGCTATTTAAATGAGAAACATGTATGGAAATCTTTTGTGCGATGGCCCGGGGCTCGCAACCTGCATAAGCCAGGTATGAGAAGATGATCCTGTTAGAAGCCTCGACAATTGACGAGCTCCCATAAATGTGGAAGAGACACCAGTGTCCCGTATCAGGACAGAAGATGATGATTTTTCTCCGAATGGAAAAATATTCAATAAGTGAGATTTTTCGGCTGTTTCTACAATATTGGGTAAAACAATTTGCATAAAATTTTTCAAGCCTTTTGCACAATCGAGTCTGACGCAGTCTGGAAATGATTGCATAATTTTTTCCATTCTGTACACAGCAAATGGGATTACAATAATATGACGGCGCGTGTGACAGATTTTAGATTTAACAAACGGACAATGTGAGAAATACTTCATGTGCAGTAAGCGGGTGATGCAACACGATATATTTTCTATTTTTAACACGGCGGTACAATATTGTAAGGAAGCTCATGGATCCGACGTGGTGTCACACAGTCTTAAGGGTTGATTATTTCAGATTATGTTTGAAGGTTTGCTTTCGCGCATGTACAGTGCGGAGCATCAAATGAAGTGTGTATATTACTTCGTCAAACAAATCAAGTCCATAATCAATAATAATGTTTTTAATTTTTTACTGATGTACAGGGCGTCTCGTAGGTAGTAGCAAAAACTTTATGGGTGGATTCCTGCCTTGATAATGATTCGAAAATGTTCAAGCAACCACGACCTCAATTATAGATACGGAGACATGCAATATCAACGTTTGCATTTTTTTTCTCAATATTTCTGAATTATTTCTTACAAAACATTGAAGTATCATTACAGTAACTTATATCGACTATGAAAAATTAATTCATTTCAATAAAAGTTTAATTAAATAATAAAAACACTGAAAAGATTCCAATTGGAATTGCAGTGTTTTTATCATTTTATTTGACTAGTATTAAAGGGAATGAATTTTTCATATTACATGTAAGTTACTGTAATGATAGTCCAACGTTTTGCAAAAATGAGTCAGAAATATTGAGAAAAAAAATGCAAATTTTGATGTCAAATACACTCCTTAACTTGATCTTAAGTCGTGGTTGCTTGAAAATTTTTGACTCGTAATCAAGGCAGGAATCTACCAGCCAAGTTTCTGCTGCTGACTCTAGTACACTATATACCTGTATATCCGTAACCAGGTCTGAGCAGGATTAAGATTTGGATCAGATAACTGGATATCCTAATCAGCTGGGATCCATTATAATATATAATAATGAATTTTGATTTCTTAAAAGATAGAATACGGAATTTGGGGAATAAAAGATAGAATACGGAATTAGAAAATCATTGGGGATTTATGAACATGGGGCTGGTAGTTCCAATTCTCATGCGACAATAGAATGTCAAGAATATTTAATCTCCAAGGTTCATGACATGACTGTCTCGAGTATATCTTTATCAGACTTAACAGACTTTTAATATCTTCATTTTATTTTCCTGAGACAACTTTGTAGATAAGGAAATATTTGTATACTCAATGTTAATCATTTCTGTTCTATGTAGAGGTCAAAACCAAGTCAAACATAGTAATTAAATAGCAGTCCTTATCAAGAATGTGACAATAATCTCCCTAAGGTCCACTGACAACTGTTAGACTGGAATATTCACAATTTATAAATGAAATTACTGGAATGTTTAGAGAAAATTGTCTATCCAGGACCTTTGTATGGAAGTTAAATGTTATTTTTTATCTTAATTATTTAGTTCCACACATAATGTTGTGTGGGCTAATACATGATTTCACTCAAACATATTGCATTCCATCTAATCATTTAAAAGTTTTAACAATAAAATTTTTGACCTCCAGTTTAAACCTCCTTATATTCTCCGTGTTTTGGATTTCCTTGGACAGGCTATCAAAAATTTTATAATTTTGTGAGGTGTTCTTCTTTTTCTTTGGTAGTCTAATGTTGTCGCTTCCTTTTGTATTGTAGGAATGAAAATCCTTATTCATCTTCATCCTGTCGTCAAAGTATTTGGGTACTAATCCGTGTTTAATTTTAAATATGTGCGTCATTATATTATACTTTATTCTTTGATTTATGGTTTCTAGTCCTAGGGCACTCAACATTTTTGTTATTTTAGTTCTCCTATTACACTTCAGTATTATGCGCATCGCTCTGTTTTGTACTATTTGTACTTTATTTAGCATTCCTTTGTTGCTTATAAATAATATACTGGAACAATAATCTATGTGCGCGAGAATCATAGTATTGTATATTAATAAACTTGTATTTTTATTTATATATCTTCTTATTCTTCCAAGGACACTTTTTTGCGATTTTCTTCACAAATATATCGATGTTATACGTTTGAGTGTCTGATTGAAAAAATTATCACGCAGTCACAACCTAAACTTAAACTCGTGAATAAGAGTGATACGATGCTACTTGTTCTCTGTTCACATATGAAATGGAATCATTGCGCTCGCTAAAACGATGCTAAAGGCGACATGAAACATTTGAGATGTGGATCGACTGATTCAAAAAATAATCTGGATTGATAAGAGGTGATAATGCGTCGATTAAAAAGGAAAAATAAATATTTACAACAGTAAAACTGTAAATTACAATCTTTCAACTATATCACCGAGTCATTCGGGAAAATATTAGATCCTGCATCTCATCATCCAAGGCAAGAGACAAGCACAGAATTCAGCTCTAGATTTGTGAGAACGCTGCTTGAAGCATTTGAGGTAAAGATTTACCGACAGCATAAAAAAGTGAACTCGGAATAGGAAACCTTAGAACAATAAAATCCCATAATTTATGTCCATTGTCTATGTCAATAGACATCCAGAAAAACGTAAGGTCCCGCATCTCATAGTTTAAGGCAAAATGACTAGCAAAACAAGCTGACAAATTTAAGGCAATGAACGCTAACACTTGTTAAGTGTACAAGCATTAGAAAAATTCAATTATTAAAAGACAATCTTAAATTAGGTGAAAAACATTGACTTTGTTACCTCCGTGTGTAACTGTAATGATGACTTAACGTTTTGTAAAAAAATAAGTCAGAAATATTGAGAGAAAAATGCAAAGTTCGCATATCTCCTTAACTATTGATATTAGGTCATGGTCGCTTGAATGTTTTCAGCTCATAATCAAGACAGGAATCCACCTGTAAAGTTTTTGCTGCTTGCTATGAGACACCCTGTATAATTACAATGGTGTGATTTTTGCCGGTTGGCAATTTCTCTCAACCGACTACACAAATTAGTAGAACAATTGAAATATATTTCCGATGTACAAGTATTTTGGACTAGCTCTGTTACATCCTGTATATTGTCCCATAATGAATGCATTTTAAATGTTGCAAAATAGGCATTTTACTCCACTTCCGCAGCTATTCCATTTTAAACAATGCGTACAGTTCCATAAATAGTTGTGCATGAATAACGCATTCTCTACGCATTTCACCCGTAGAAAATCACCCAATTTATTCAGAGTAGTTGTACGCAGTAAAATGTATTATTTTCAACAAATTGCGTAACCGCCTTACGTGACACGGACAAAATTGACTCAATGATCACACTACGCATACAAGAAACCATTTAAGTAATATTTATTCAACATCGTCATTTTTTGAGGTCAATAAAGAATCTATGTACTCAAGATTAATAGCAATGGTCACATGTTTTTGATACCGCGATAAGATTGCTCGCCTACTGACCGAGAGGTCAGAAGTTCGATCCTTGCCCCGGGAGAGAAGAGGCCAGACCATTTTTTATGACACAAGTGCTTAAATTAATTTGGAATAAATAATAGGAATATACAGGTGTCTTGTGTCTAGTAGCAAAAATTTCGGGGGAGTCCCCTTTATTCACTTTAATGCAAGTGAATTAATTTTTGATATTCAATATAAATTACTATCGTGACTATCTAGCATTATACAAAAAAAAATAGTAGAAATATTAAAAAAAAGAAAAAACTTTGATACCCCTCCTTTTCTTATTGTTGACATTTCATTCAAAGTGTAAAAAATATTTTAAGTAAAACAGTTGTTTTGCAGTTTCGCGGCTTTACCGAAAAACATATCACGTCATTTCTCCCGGGGGTACGTTTAGGAATATGCATGCGTATTACGCAGGTATCATCTTTTCCTTTGCATCTATTCTCTCCTGACTCGTTACATCTTTTTCGCATTTGAATACATGGCTGACTATTAAAAAACAAAACATGTATGATGTTAAAACAAATGCCTGACTTTAATGTTGATGGCATTAGAAATATGGACATTAGAAACATCTGCGAAAGATGGGATGACCACATAAATTGAATGCAGTCATCGAAGATTACCAATATAGAATGTAGTGAATTCGATTTTTTACAGGAAATATAGCCTACAAATTTACAGGAAACATGATTTTGTAAGGGATAGATAAACTACATTCAAAACATTTTTTAATTTTTTGGATATTGCTGCCTTTGCTTTTATGCCCGTCATTTGTCAATTATGCCAAATCGATTACATAAAGCAGATTAGAGGAATGCTTAGAAGTCGGGGGCGGGATGAAATAGAACAAATGTAAAAATGCTCGGAAACCGGCGTGATAGACCGGTCGGGGCTGATCATCAACGATCGTCTGCACATTGCTCCCAATTGACTCATTTTAAAGACAATTGATAACAAATGGTTAAACAATTTAGCTTTTTCTCATTTCTCGCATCACCAATTGTAAACATTACAGATATGCTTCCTACGACATGTTCTTCTGCAAAACACAAAGGGAATTTTAAAGGAACATAGTATCGTCATAAGACAATAGAAATATAAAGAATTACCCGGCACTGTGGACGTTTCACAATAAATTAAAAATTATTAGAAGAGGCTGGAATAAATTATAGATATGCTGATTAAATTCGCGAAACGTCTGGAAATCTGACTCTATATAAAGGCCCTATGCAGTTAGAGTTGCAGATTGTGTCAAAACGTGATGTCATAGAATCGAGAGAATTGTAAACCTGTGCGATTGACCATATGTATACAAGAGACTAAAGTACCTACCAACATACGGGATGTAAGATCTTGATCCAAAAACGAGACGCAGGTATATGTCAGTACTCGCCGTACTTAAATAGGAAGATTTGTATATTTTCACGTATCTCTCTAAATACTTTTATGTGTATTTTCCGAGCCGGGTGGTATGGTCTGGCAGCTTCCCTTTGCCGCAAACATAACCTCACAATTCTCATGTTTCAACTAAAATTACATCAAATAAGTACTAATGCTGTATTTAAAGCTTATAGAAAAAATATTATTTAACATGCACTTATTAATTTCTTCTCCCACCGCGTCCTGATATAAAATTATGGCAAAATTGTCATCGTCACGTTGGACCCTACAAAATAGAAATATGTATTGTTGGACTCTATTTATATTTGATGTTTGGCAGATAACCATCATATACGTCTTACACCACCGACTATACCTATGTCTCGTTTATTTTTATTTTCGTTTATTAAGTGTTGGGATAAACATCCTACATCCCAATATTGCTATTATGAGCGCAAAATTAGCCTGAAATACATAGTACTTCTCCATTTAAATTCGTGTTTAGTGACTTTGGTGATAAATAAAATCTTTAATTAATTTCTAATGTTTTATTTATCTCCTACCGCCGCGATCCCGCGAATGTATGTTACATTAAATTAAAGTCATTTTGTCATGAGTTACGATTTAGCTGGAAATGTTTTGTTCTGAATGGACATTTCTTGTTGATCTCAATGGTATAATTACCACTAGATCCAACAGGCTAGTTTGAATTTAAAAATGACTTTTTTAAAGAATTTTCTTCTTTGAAACTTTTTGATACATATTAATGAGATTGAGCGAAAAAAAGTATAATAAAAACTACCCCATAAACTAATTGACCTTTTAATAATTTTTTTTTAAAATATTTTAATATTTTTTTCAAAAATTCGTAATTCAGTTCTTCAACAAAAATCCATCATATGCAATGCCAGTGTATGAAACTCATCCTAGAACGGGTTAGAATGGGATACTTGGGAAAATACCGTAAGTGCAGCGATATTATAAAGTTCCAATTTTCAAAACTCTGACAAAAGATATGAAGTTATTTTGAATATATCATCAGAACAAAAGGGTCATGTGTATCCCTATCAATCTAATTTGTATTTTCCAATAAGTTAGTTAATATGCAACCTATATGAAACAAATTTTTCTCATATTCCAATAGCAATTTATATTTTTGTTTTATAATATACATATTTTATTGTATGTATATCGTATAAAAAGAAAATATAAATTGATATTTGAATTTATATCGCAAAAAAAATAGACCATTGATCAAATATACATTTTTTACAAAATTTTATTTCACATCAATCAAAACAATTGCTCAAAATTTTAATTAATTTCAGAACACTGCAAAAAAACAAATGATTACAGTAATCTACCTTACTGGCTTAAAAAATATTACTAAATTACAAATAATGTCGTCAGAGGAACCGAACCATCGCGCGATATCGCCCTTCCAAGTAATGTATTTTTAGAATCTTAACTGCGGCATTAATATTACATTGAAATACTTATGTGAACAAACGAATGCAATGACGTCGCATCTTCCACTTTATCGTCGACGGCGCCTAGAGATAAGAGAGAAAACAATTCAAACAAATGTGCGTAGGTAGGTAGGTAGGTAAGTACCAAGAAAAATATTTCATGAAAATAATTCCGAGCGCGAGCTTCGAAATTCAAATTTGGTTTTGTTTCTTATCCTTGGACAGCGGCAGAATCGTCTGGCCAATCACAAACCTTTGTTTTTTACAATTACACATTGCGTTACTTTAAAGATCTCTATGATACCGACGAAAGGTTCGTCATTTAGCCCGAAAAAAATAACAATCGTCACCAGCCGCGCAATGGCTTCTCATTTGAAAGACATAAAATTAATTAAAAATGATTGTTTTTTTCAAACGGGAATCATTTTGATAAATTCATAAAAACGACAGCCGCAGTAAACACAAAGAAACTAAAAATACTTTCGAAATATTTTCAAGGTTACGAAATCAATAGTCTCTAAAACACATATATTTTCACACATAGATCAAAAGAACAAAATTTACAATAGTCACAAAGCGATAAAACATTTTTGAAATAAAATTTTACGATAAAATGACGTCGCAGAAAAAATAAAGTAATTCCGTTTTGACATTTGGTAGGGTAGATCAAAAATCACAGAGGAATAATTAAATATGTAATAATAATAATATGCACTGATTGAAATTGCAACATTATTATCAAATAATACATTCATAATTTCTACGTAATCAAAATCAACCAATTATGATGCAGCAGTTTCTTCGAATCTTCGGACACGAAACACAAATAAACATATGGATATTTATATAACACACATGTTCTGATTCCAACAATGGACACGTTTTATTTGTAAAAAAAATTAACAATAAATTACCCCATCATTCCACAGCCAGTCTGTAAGTTTTTAATCTTACTACTACTACTACTAAACGGCATTTGTGAAATGATCATGGCCATTTTTTCACAATTTTTATCACACGCGCGCTCCAGAAAAGAAAATTAAAACGAAAATTCGTTAAGGCTCGGCGCGAGATAAAGCGAGCGGTTCTCTACCACTGGAAAAAAGAAATGGCTATCAACGTGCGAGACGGAAACTCGGTTTATAAGCGCGTACTCAAAAGTCACTTCGGTACTGGTACAAAATGGCGGACTTGCGGCTGGAAGGCGCACAAACGGCAAGGGCGAATGCGAGATCGAAACTGTCCGTCGCTCGAAACTGCCAGCTGTTCACAATTTGATACCATATGATTGCGAGGTCGACCAGTGCTGCCAGTGTGATGAATGTGAAAAATTAATCTGAAATATTTGAAAAGTGGCGGAAAATTGACGTATTTCATTATGTGGGATGACGAAATGTAAAGATATTTTTTGTATGAATATGTTGTTACAATACAAATGTAAAGTTTACTAAATGCATGATTTTAAAGTATAAATTAAGTATAAAAATGAGTACGTATTTACAAGTCTAATATTTTAACGCATATTTAAAATTTTATATATATAGGCATGACATATCAAATTTATGGGTTATGTGGTCCGTGTGCACATCTACTGGCAAAATTAATCTATATTTTATAAAATCAGGTGCGAAAATGTATGCTTTTACTAATTTCTGTTGTTTAAACTGTAAACCGAAATACACAATAATCATTTCATTGCAATTAATTATTGATGCAACAGTTAAAACAACCTACTTGTGTGATTTTATATCTTTGAACATTTTAGTCTTGCAGTATGGACATTTTTATTTTATTTTACATGTACAGGGTGTAACAGAGCTAGACCGCAACACTTTACAGGTGGATTCCTGCCTTAATTATGAGTCGGAAATGTTCAAGCAACCATGATCTAACATCAATAGTTAAAGAGATATGCGACATCAAAATTTGCATTTTTTTTCAATATTTCTGACTTATTTTTGCAAAATGTTTGCCTATCAATTCAGTAACTTCTAATTACAATTAGAAAACATTCCAATTGGAATTTTCCAGGGTTTTTATTCTTTTGTTTAACTTTTATTGATAGGAATGAATTTTTCGTAATCGATATAACTTACTGTAATGATACTTCAATTGAAAAATGTGCAAACTTTGATAAACGTCGCATAACTCCTAAACTATTGACATTAGGTCATGGTTGCTTGAACATTTTCGACTCATAATCAAGGCTGGAATCCACCTGTAAAGTATTGTGGCTAGCTCTGTTACACCCTGTATATATTCGGCTTTAAAGCCTTTTAGTTAAATTTTGTACAAAATGGATAAACAACAGACAAATGTAAACATTAATTATTTAAAAACTTAAATAAGAACAATATAAAGATAGACATGTAAATGTAGAATAAAAAGATAAAATAAAACAATAAAATAACAATTCAATGAAATTATAAATAATAATGTTATACAATATATACATATGTATGTATATCAATGAAATTTCAATTAGACAAAACAATGAGCGGCTTCGTCTGAAAATGTTTTAATACTATGCGAGCAAACGATGCGTGTACGAAATGCATGTTGGTTAAAATATAATTGACCATTTAAAGAAATATTTATTGACATTTATTATTATACCATCGTGCATAAAATTTATGGGCACGTCATGCCTGTTTTTGTTCTAAACCAAATAAAATTAATTATTTGTTTTGTATATTTAGTAACACATTTTTAACTAATATAGTCGTAAAATGCAATCAAATCTTAAAGTAGTAGTGAAGACTTAAAAAGCCTATAAAAGTATGTTAATTATTTTATCTACAAGGTCGAATAATTAATTAAGGTACAGATACACATGCTTCTTTAGTGGCATGCTAATGAGCATGCCCGAAGCTAACAATCAAACACACATGCTTATTAGTGTCATGCTCTTGTCATAGAATAGAGACGCTCTTGTTCAAAATGGAAACTTTGCAAACTGAAATAGAAAATTCAAGTGAACCAATAAATCAAAAAAGTTCCCGAGTTACCATCCGCACATTTTTGATTTTAGTTTATATAATTTTTATTGTAAGATTTGAATCATTCATGCCTATTAATAAAGTTTCGTAAACATTATTTCTCACTATATTATTTTTACACAACGGTGATCGAGTGATTCCTATAATAAGTCACGAAAAGTAATGTTTTATCATCTCCCCAACGCGCCATATTTGTTTCATCTGTCGCGGACTGAGAAGATTGCATTGATAATACTAGCCGCGAAGCCCGCGAATGACATAAGCATGCTCATAAATAAGCAAGTCTGTTCACACATGCTCCAAAGATACCCCTTCTCTATGGTGAATGACAGTGGCATGCTTATAAATCAACCGGAGGTTGATTTTTGAGCATGCTACTAGGTGGCATGCTCATTTCTAGCAATGTGCGTACACACATGCCACTAATAAGCAAGGCCTAGAGAAGGTCGATACTGCGCATGCTCACGTGCCACTAAATAAGCATGTGTATCAGACGCCTTATGTCTGTATGTATCGTGTAATAATAATGCCTGGTTGTATTAGTTTTGTAGAGAACCAACGTGTCAATTTGGTTCATAATTTTACTAGCCGCTAGGGACTTTTCATTACATTATTGAAGGTCGCAAAACTCGCCACTTTGAGGAAATTTTTCTACGCCTGGCAACCCCCGCGAATAATACAAACGAGGATCCAAAAGAAAAGTGCGTCTTAGAATAACCTTCAATAAGGGCCACAGTGGCGTGTGGAAATTTCTAGAACGGAGAACACGTCGGTTTTCCACTGCAGTCGTTGGGAATGCGATACGCGAGCAATTCGTGGAATTGAAATGTTTTAATATCTATCTAATCGTGAGATATAAAAAATCGATTAATTTTTTATTCGTTTGGATTAACCCCTGCACGAGCATGTCGTTGGTTCACGGCCGCGGGGACAGAGACATGAAGTTGAAATTTACTGTTTAGTTAAGACAGACAGGGTAGGACTATCTGAGGTTTGATCCCGTCACGAAAGACAACGAGTTACAGTGGCCGGCAAACATCTTGAAATTTGCCGGTGGTAAATTTGAATTATTAAATCTTTTAGTAAAAAAGAACGGTGGTGTATTATTTATTACAGTAGCCGGCAAACATCTTGAAATTATACGGCGTAGCGGGGGGAAGTTTGCGCATGTACCATTCCACCAAAGAGACCCAAATTTTGCCTTTTGCGCATTCCCCCACTACGCCAAAGAATTTCAAGAAGTTCGCCGGCAACTATACAAGGAGTATAAAAGCAAGGGCAGCAATTAGTGATGCAACGAATACTACTTTCACGAATACGAATATCAAGCATACTATTCGGCGAATACGAATAATTCAACAAAGTACAGTAGCCGGCAAACGTCTTGAAATTTTTCGGCGTAGTGGGGGGAAGTTTGCGCATGTACCATTCCACCAACGAGACCCAAATTTTGTCTTCTGCGCATTCCTCCACTACGCCAAAAAATTTCAAGAAGTTTGCCGGCAACTGTAATAAATAATACACCACTGTTCTTTTTTTACTAAGAGATTTAATAATAAAAATTTACCACCGCCATATTTTTTTTTCAAAAACACAGCATTTCTTTTCCGTTTGTACATTCCCAGCGGTCGAAAATAAATATCACTTTTTTTACGCTTACGAGAGGTCATTTTAATAGATTTAATTTGAAATTATTTAATAAGAGTTAACACTTTTACACACAACGGAAATAAAATGGAACCGACAATACGTATTACAAAATAAAAACTACATGAAATGAGCACCGAACCTTATTAATAACCCAACGAAACTAGATGAAAGAACTCATGTTATGCTGTGAAACAAGTAACAATTGACAACTCAACAAATCCATTCATTCAATGTTGGAGGAGTCCCCGATAATAGAGTGCGTAGGTGTGTTCGGATGCACGGTGCACAGCCAAACCGTAATTTGCGTTGCGTTCGGTTATAAATAGTTTGTTTTTAATATTCGGCGAATACGAATATGCGATTGCGAAGAAAAACTTCATTTCGTGAAAGTATTTTTGCATTTTTCGAGAAATCATTTTGAAAACGTAATATTTATTATACTAGTGTAGTAAGATTGCACCATTTCTGTAACTATTTTATGTTCTCAGTTGTTAAATGGAATCAAATCAATTTTACCCAATTCGTCACGTTTGGATGGCCGTAATCGAAAATGTTTAGAGTTTGAATCTTTGAATTTATAGGCTTCTTCACTCGATTTTAAGTTTAAATTCCGTCTTTTTACCGATTCAGACCATCGCGACATAATATTTTCAGAGGACGGTAATGTCAGACAGAATTACGCACTATCGAAATCTCTCGAAGGGTCCACGTCCACACGAATCTGGAAAGTTAATAAAAGTCTAGGTATGCGTGCGAAACCGCGCGGGTATTTTTCTATACATCTACACCGTTTGACGGATTTGAATTAATTTTTTTGATTTTGCAAAACAATGGAACCTTATTTTTAACTAAATCCTCAACCCGGGAAACGCCGGGTACGAACACCTAGTTAATCTATAAAAAAATTAACCCATAAAAAACAATTTTCTATTATACTTCCTTTCTCATTGAATCAGGTTTCGTGCCTAGGTACTGCACGCGTCGGGGTCGTTACTCATTTGTATTGATTCCAATTTGAAAAACCATTAAAATTTCGAAAAATCCAAAATTATACTATAATTATTTTAAAAAAATTAAACGAAAATTTGTTAGATCATTTTTACCGTCGCCACGAGTCTGCCTGTAAAGTTTCAGCTCGATTGGATCACGGGAAAAAAAAATTAGAGATGTTCCAACTAGTCGGTAAAGCCGACTACCCGGCCATTTACGTAGTCGGCGACTAATCGGCAAAGAGCGCCGACTATCCGGCTTCTTACTTTGTATGTATTTCTCAATAAAATGTATATAGGTGGAATTACATTAAGTAAAAACCTCGATTGTTAATTGATATTTTTATTTTAAAATCAGTCTTACACATTTTGAAATGTAAAGCAACTTTTCCTTTGGTAATCGACTAATCAGTCCCTAAAATTACTTACTTGTAAAGAAAAAATATCTATGACATTTATCAAACAAAATTAGTATTTTAATTAAAAAAACAATATAACACAATATATTCTTATTTTCAATAAACATTTATAAATACACTCGGGCCTCGTATAACACGGTTATATGGTTCCACAAAAACCTCGTGTAATACAAATCCATGTTATACAAGGTTTGAAGTTCATACAAAATTAGGGTTTGCGTTCCAAAAAAAAATCGAAATAGTTTATATGAATATTTACTTTAGTTTTTTTTAAATATTTAAATTTACATATTTATTGAAAAAAAAACTTTAATTACACATATAATATAATTTATTTTAATCGTAATCATGTATTTTATATATGGATATTTGTATAATCTTCTTTATTATTCTTTTTTTGTATAGTCTTCTCTTTTTTAATATATTCATATTAAGTTTATTGATGTAGAAAGTTATACATAAATAAATATAATGTAGCATTCATTCATCATTGCTATCACTTAGAATAATTCTTAATTTTTACTCTTTTGCGACATCGGTTGTGAGTTTTCATCATCGGAGGAGGGCTCTGAATTTCTTGTGGTTTTAGCCTTCAAAAAATCGGTAATAAGCGATTGTCTGCTTTTAGCGTATAAACCATTACGTATTTCCTTATAAGGTTCCAAAATCTGTTGTAATGCCCTCTTGAATTTCGAACTTCTTTTCATTATATGATCCTTTTTTTATTTTATTTATTTAATAATCAATTCCAAGCCCTCATTTATAGTTTTAAATGTGAAACATGTAGCTACTTCGCTGCAACTGCTTTCTGAGTCATTAATTGTGGTAGTTTCGTTCAAAGTTTCGATTAATTGAAACGAAATTGACAAGTCTAAACATGCTTAGTGAGATCACCATGACTCACGGTATGTTCTGTCATGGAGGCAATCTACAAATCAAATATTATTTAATTCATTTATTTTTCTGAAACCGTGTTATAAAAAGCGTGTTGTACAAAAAATATTCCAATTTATTCATCCGTGTTATATAAAATAGTGTTATATAAAACAGTGTTATACGAGGCCCAAGTGTATTTCTTCTTATTTAAATAAAAGAGTAGGATTTTTTTTTATTAACAGACTAATATTAAAATAAGGGAGTAAAAAATGGAAACTTCTTCATTATCGGATATAATCGAGTATGGAATTTTGGGTGTGGATGAATTTCGAATTATCGGGGTTCACTGTGCACATATTATTGTCATTCAAATGTAGCATTACGCGACAATGTTGTGTGATGGTCAGTTACGCAGAAAGATCTTGGCACACGCGTCACGCGGACGATTCCCGAATCGAATCAACAACGTCTGCTATTCACATCTTCGGTATACGTGACAAGTCTTGCATACTGCACGAACTCTGGCGTTGTCAGGTAAATGTCAAAATAATAAGAAAAGTGTCGTTTTTAAAATGTTCACGTCCGAGACGGATTCGCCGCTGTGCGGGCTTGGAAGTAGGGTCATTGATGCTTGAAAAAAGGAACACAAAAATGCCGAGGTTTTAACACCACCTTAATTTGGTACCGGCGTACCTTCTGAAAATAAACATTTTATTCAGTTAATTAATCAATTAGAAAGACATACAGAAGAATCAAATCCACGAAAAAATATTTGGCTGCTACCGGGATTCGAACCACGGATCTCCTCCTTTCCCGGGCAGGCGAGTTATCCAATTACGCTATGGCGGCCTCTTAGATTTCCGTGAATACATGAAAAAATATTTGGCCGCTACCGGGATTCGAACCACGGATCTCCTCCTATCCCAGGCAGACGCATTATCCAATTACGCTATAGCGGCATCTTAGATCTCCGTGAATATATCGACCTTATCTGTAAGTCTCATTTATTGATTGATTAACACTTATTATCCATTTTTAAAACAATCCACTTTTTCTGCTGCGGTGGGCACAAATTACTTTGTGTAACCGCCGCTAGGGGACGCCAGAATTAACCGATTTAATTCATTTTTATTTTTGGACACATTTGATACAACATACAATAAGAACACATTCTTATTGTGAAGTTGCAATTTTTTCAGAACAAAGTTTTTAAAACCAAATTAATTAACCGCCTGCCCCGGATAGAACGAGATCCATGGTTCGAATCCCGGTTGCAGTAAAATATTTTTTCGTGGATTTGATTTTTCTGTATGTTTTTCTAATTGATTAGTTAATTTGGTTTTAAATTTCACAGAACTTTGTTCTAAAAAAATTGCAACTTCGCAATAAGAATGTGTTCTTGAATATAATATTTTATTCAGTGATTGTTATCCCTAACTAACTAACCAACCATCACGCCGTTATTCCGCAGGGGTAGGCAGAGAAGATAGAACGCCGTATTCTTCTATCTTCGCACACCACTTTTGCTTCGGCTACATTCATACATCTTTCCATGCAAGCTCTAGGGTGGTTGAGACTTTTAACAGGGCCATCCTCCAATATTTGTAGTATTTGACCGTGCCAGGTCTTTCGCGGACGTGCTCTATTTGTGTTGCCTTCAAGGCTCGCCCCATATATTTTCTTAACCATCCTTTCCTCGCTCATAGGTTCCACGTGACCAAACCATCCAGCACTCCTTTTTCTATTCTTCCTACCGCGCTAATTTGTTCATTCCTCATTCTACCAACCAAAGATTTTCACACAAGCGCCTTAGAATCCCAACACTCAAAAATAGAGAAACATACAGACACCTGTAAAATATCAATATTATATTTAATTTAATATTTGAACTCTTTGGATTAAGAAATCACTAGACGTGTACGAAAAAATTGCTTTCTACCAACCTTTAAAATAATATTAGTATTTATTTTTTATAATATTCTTCAAAAACTTGTATTTTAGACAAAATTCCACATCGCGATGATGATATAAATATCGCTTCGACATTACAATCCATGTATGTGTAACAAAATATTGGTGTACCTACGTTAATTTCAAATATGTAGTTTATACGCCACTAATGCACAAGTGTTGGGGGTATTGAAAAGTGATATTGCATCATCAGTGATATTGACACAAAAATAAGCAATTTCGGCTTCCTCTCTTGGGTTTTTAATGACAATTATTTATGAATCCCTTATACTCTTCATTCCCCTCTATCTACATATCACACTGATTAGAGCATGTGTAGATTCACGACTACTTTCTAAAGGTCTCATCTAAAATTGCAAAAGGCGTAAATGTAAATTAATTAAGGATAAAGGATTCATAAATAACAATTGTCATTTAAAACCCAAGACAGGAAGTGGAAATTCCTTCCTATTTTTTCTACATAAACTATGGTGCAATATCACTTTTCAATACCCAACAGTTGTGCGGTAATGGCATATAAACAATTTTATACTAAAATAGGTACATCAATTTATTGTTACACGTATATGGATCGTAATGGCGGACCTCCACGATGTGCGGGGATAAAAGAGACCTGTGTTAGCGCCATAAATTAATTTGTGAACTAGGAAAAAGGTATTCCTTCTCTCCCAGTCCCTACCCATTCCCGAAACCAAGCAAGTACTAGAGCCGCTCCACTTTCGAAAAACGAAGCCGCCACAAGACACAGGAAAAACAGCTGCAATCGCAATAGAAAAAATATCGGAATAGAAAAGTGACCGCATAATTTTCCGCTGTGAACTACCGCAAATTGAATCAAAGATTTAATTCTTGACGCGAGTGTTTTACATTGAAATTAACGTGAAACACCTCGCCGCTAGAAGTTTGGAGATATAGAAGAGGCAAGAGGAGAAACGCAAAATCGAAGGAAGAAAGGTGAGTGCTTGCCTTGTTCCCAATTACCCATCACAATATCTCCCAACCATATGGTCCTTCCACCGGATATACCCGCTTCCTAGCTTCCCTTGTATCTAGCATAATTACGATCGCATACCAAACGCATACATAATGCCGACATTCCGCTTATATCTATCGTGATCGCCTCAAAAAACAACCGCATACGCCGACTTTGTTCAATTCAAAACATTTCGTTAAAAACGCTTATTTATCTTATAACGCTTATAAAATCACTTGGCGTAGTTACTATTATATTGAAAAAATATATTCCCGTTCGTCATATATTTAACTGCGTGAATAATAAATAAATATACTACCTACAAACTCGTTTGAAAATTATTAAAATTGTACGTATGTACACAAATTACACGCTCGGAAACACGGAGAACGCTCGGTAATTTCCGCTCGGTTGACGGAAAAACCCGAACCCGAAGCACGTTTAAAATCAAACGTCGAAGTAATTGTTGTTTATTTCTATTAGAAACGCGTATTATTAAATAAAAATTATCAAGATTTAAGATTTTTCAAAACTAAAGCAGGGTTGTCACAACTAATTGCAACTTTTCACATTATAAAAATAATATTTTAATTTATTTAAATTTCGATTCTTTCTATTCTATTCTACAGTTATAATTTCTATAAATTCTACAGTTCTACAGTAAATAATTCTACAGTTTTTAAAAATAATTACAATCAACACATTTCTTCAGTGAATTTTCAAAATGGCTACGCGAAACAAAGATAGTAAAATAAACCACAAGATACGGATTTTACAAGCTAAAAAACAAAGTTTATTTTCAATGTTGCAGTCCTTATATGACTTAAGTAAACAAGTAGATGAAGAAATAAAACGAGATCTATTTCTCATACGCATACAGTCATTGGAAAATACTAGAAGAGAATACACTGAAGTAACGGACCAGTTAAATATAACGATACTAAGCTGTGATTCTACATATGAACCCGATTTCAAAGATCTCTGCGCGTTCGACGAGTTATATTGTCAGATAAAAGCGATACAAGTAGGGCTTACAAAATTAGAAAATCAAAAACCGCTAATAAATAATTACGAAAAAATAAATAGCAAGCTTCCGGCATTAGAATTAAAAGGTTTCGATGGTAATCCAAACCAATGGGTTTTATTTTACGAAAATTTTAATTCGCTAATTCATAAGAATCCGCATCTGTCAAACGCGGAAAAGGTACAATACCTTGTCGGAAAACTTACTGGTAAGGCTTCATTGGTATGTGCAGGTGTTCCGCCTATTGCAGCTAATTATGAGATTCTCTGGAAATCGCTAAAAAATAAGTATCAAGATAAACGTACTCTCGCCACGTTATACCTAGAACAAATTTTAAATTTCAGGGGTAGTCAAACTCCCTCGCAAAACGCATTAGACACGTTCTTAGAAAAATTCTATTCCGCATTTTCCGCATTGAAACAACTTCAATTAGATGATCTAGCTGACTTTACGTTTACACATATCGCGTTATCCAAATTGGATAAAGAAACTGTAACACTTTTTGAACAAGCAAAACGCCATGAAAATATACCGACATTTGAGTCATTGATTACCTTTGTGAAGGAACAAAACCGAATATACACGCTTCGTAACGCAGGGTCTTTACAAACTAACACTTCAAATTATAATAAATCTTCTACTTCGCAAGTTAATAAAAATTATAATAAAAGGCAAAATTATTCTGCGCAATCATTCGTTGTCAATAACAGCTTTCCTAAGTGTCCTTTTTGTAAAAACGATAATCCTCATCCACTTTATAAATGCGATAAGTTTCTTCTTTTAAATTCTCATCATAGAAATGATTTCGTGAAAAATAATAATTTATGTTTTAATTGTTTGGGCTTTCATAGTGTGTGGCCATCTGCCAGCGAATGCATCACACTAAACTTCACATAGAGTTTTCGATGGCAAATACACGCTTATCGTCTAATGATAATACGTCGCTTAACCGCGCGCAAACATCATCGCCCGCCCCACAATCACAAACGGCAAACGCAGCCGTCGCTTCCAATTTTCCACTCTCTATGCATAGCAATGTAACGTATAGCCAGACGCGTCTAAGCTCTTCTAATTCGATTACTCTGTTACCTACTGCGGTAATATACGCTTTAAACGATTCCGGCAAAAGATTAAAAATCAGAGCATTGTTAGACAGTGGTTCTACAAGTCATTTTATTACAAAAAATTGTTGTGATCGCCTTAACCTGAATATTTTAAATTTTCCAGCAACAGTCAGAGGCATAGAGCATAGTATTTGGCCTCGCTGATTTGACAATCTATTCGCGCTTTGATGAACGCTGCAGATTCAAAATAAACGCTCGTGTAATCAGCACTATATCGGATAAAGTTCCAAACGCTTATGTGAACATTCACAAATTACAACATTTGCACGGCCTACCCTTAGCTGACGAAAATTTCCATACGCCCGCGGATATTGATCTTTTAATAGGCAATGAACTATTTCCTTTCTTGCTGGGGAACCAAAAGGCGATGTCATCCGACTCTAATGCAGTCGGGATACAAACCTCGTTTGGCTATGTCATCATGGAAAAAGCAGACTGTGTCGTGCAAACGGTTGAACGCGCCCTGCACGCAATAGTTGACGAACCTTCTTTAAAAAATTTAACGCAACGCTTTTGGGAATTGGAAAATGTTCCGATTAGAAAACATTTAAGTCCTGATGACGCAGCTTGCGAACGAATATTCACCAAAACTTTCACACGCAATGCGACGGGACGTTATACTGTAGCATAACCATTTAAATGCGAACCAACGGAAATTGGTCGTACAGACACAATTGCTAAAATACGCTTTCTTCAATTGGAAAAACGGTTAGATTCTATTCCTGAACTACGCAAGGATTACAATAAAACCATTAAAGATTATATTTTCAAGGGTTATATCAATGCGATTGATAACCTCGCACCCGGTCCATGCTATTATATGCCACATCAAGCTGTTTATCGCCCGGAAAAATTAACTTCCCGCACGCGAATAGTCGTAAACGCTAGCTGTAAGTCAAGTTCGATTAAATCACTTAATGATCTGCTATATATTGGGTCAAATCTGCAAGTTAGCATTTTTGAGTTACTAACGAATCTTAGGCTCTTCCCGATTGCGCTCTCAGCAGACATCGAGAAGATGTATTTCCAAGTTAAATTGAAACCAGAACATCACCGATTTCAACGTATATTATTCAGATTCCATCCTAGCGACCCGATCCAGTTTAATCGCGTTTGCTTTGGGATTTCGAGTTCGCCATATCTGGCAATGCGCGTCATAAGGCAACTAGCAGCAGATGAACGATCTCGCTGGCCCGCAGCTGCATGGGCAGCCAAAAAATACTTTTACATGGATGACTACGTTTCTTCTGTCGATACGGTTGACAACGCTTACCAACTTCATAGCAATCTAGTCCAGTTATTCAAATCTGGTGGTTTCCACCTAGGTAAATGGGTCTCAAACAGTACCGAATTAATGGAAAAAATTCCCGCTGATCTCAAATTGCCGAAGCTCGTTCAATTTGATGAAGAGGCTTATACACAAATCGTAGGTCTCCGATGGAATCCTACCGATGACGCATTCCTATTCAAGATTAACGCCGATGTATGTCAATCGGATAGATGCACCAAGCGCATAATTCTCTCAACAACTGCTAGACTCTTCGACCCTCTTTCTTTGTTAGGTCCAGTTACCACGTTATTAAAATTATTTGTTCAAGAGTGTTGGAAGCAAAATCTTGAGTGGGACGAAAATGCTCCAGCTTACATTGAAAGTCAGTAGCAACAGTTCAAGTCAGAACTTCATTTACTCGAAAAGTTAAAAATACCCGTCACGTAGGTATTTCGCAGTCTTACTCAAACGTAGCACTCGTCGGTTTTGCCGATGCGAGTGAGAAGTGTTATGGCGCAGTGCTATACATTCGAGTAAACAACAAGGAAGATGAAGCACAAGTCACACTCTTATGCGCAAAGTCTAGAGTGGCTTCACCAAAATGTGTATCTCTTGCAAGGTTAGGACTCTGTGTGCGGCGCTTCTGCTTTCAAACCTAATAGCATGCGTACGAGATATCATTTGCGAACGCGTTCAGTTAAATAAAATCTTAGCATTTACAGACTCCACAGTTACTCTCTCGTGGATACGCGCCGCTCCTTATAAGTTTAAAACATTCGTTGCAAATCGAATCGCTGCCATAAATAAGAACCTATCGGCTGAACATTGGTTCCACGTGCCAGGTGTTCAAAATCCTGCGGATATAATATCCCGACCTGTTATGCCAAGTCAACTAATTGATAACAATTTTTATTACCACGGTCCCTCATGGCTTACCCGGCCGATGCAAGAGTGGCCTATACAATTCTCTGTTGCTGCTACAAGCTCAAACGAGGAGCTCCCCGAGTCAAAGACCGTGTCACTTCTTGTGCCGTCTAATAGTGACGTGCAAGACAACACTATATACAAATTGGCACATCGAATGTCAAGTTATCTAAAATTCTTTCGCGCTTCGGTATATGTCCTACGCTTTTCAAACATCTTGAAAACACGCGGTTTTATTTCTGCAAACGATTTAGAACTAACAGAGAATTTCATAATTAAATGCATACAACGCCATCATTTCCTGAATATAGACTCTATAGCTTAACGCAAGTTGAACGCATACTTAGATGATGTTAAAATCATTCGCGTTGGTGGCCGACTTAACCAATCACAACTTAGTTCTACAGAAAAGCATCCAATCGTTTTGCCTGCTAAAGACCACATTGTTCACTTAATTGTTGATTATTATCATACTAAAATCTACACGCTGGAGCAAGTCTATTATTAGCCTTGCTGAGACAAAACTTCTGGATCTTTTCCGCACGCAACATGATTCGAAAACGCGTTAAAAATCTTGTTATTTTTTTAACTTATCTTTAGTTCGCTAAACGCCATATTTTTTATTTATTTTCTTTCTTACGCTACGCTAAAACGCTACGCTAGAACGCTACGCTAAAACGCTACGCTGAAACGCTACGTTAAACCGCTACGCTATTACGCTATGTTAAGTTCATTATTATTCTTATTTATTTTTTTATTTTTTTTCTTCTTTCTATCACTTGTTAATGAAGGCAAGCCTTCATCCCGGGCGGCATGTTAGCGCCATTAAATTAATTTGTGAACTAGGAAAAAGGTATTCCCTCTCTCCCAGTCCCTACCCATTCCCGAAAGCAAGCAAGTACTAGAGCCGCTCCACTTTTGAAAATCGAAGCCGCCACAAGACGGAAAAAACAGCTGCAATCGCAATAGAAAAATGTCGGAAAAGAAAGTGACCGCATAATTTTCCGCTGTGAACTACCGCAAATTGAATCAAAGATTTAATTCTTGACGCGAGTGTTTTGCCTTGAAATTAACGGGAAACACCTCGCCGCTAGAGGTTTAGGAGATAAAGAAGAGGCAAGAGGAAAAACAAAGAATCGAAGGAAGAAAGGTGAGTGCTTGCCTTGTTCCCAATTACCCATCACAATATCTCCCAACCAACATGACAAAAATTACTTCCAAAGTTAATATATGTATAATAAGTTTCAGTCAAGTCCATTGTACTCTCAGCTTTAAATTTATTTAGTTGCTCTTTATCCAAATTCCACGAAAATCTTGCAAACAGTTAAAGGCCTCTTAAAATCGCTTGGTGAAAATCGGTAACGGAATGGCACACCAACCATCCAGAAGAGATCTTGACAACATTTACCTTTCCTCCATTGCTAGAAGTTATTTACCAAAGCATTAAAGAAACGAAGACAGAAGTAGCTTATTGGTCTTGTGGTTATGACTCTCGTCTCGTGATCCAAAGATCGCGGGTTCGAATCTCACTCCCGACCAGCAAGAGGATCCCATCTTTCTTTTACATTGCAGTTCAAGTTTACATTACTTTGTACCTTGTAAATTTTTGGTCTAGCAATATAAAGATTATCACTGCCAACTGAGTTATGTTTGCTAATGATCATGTATTTCGTTTTAGTTGTAAGTTTTCGTTTAAAAATCTCACTTTTTTTATTACTTTATTTACTACTACATTAATAATTTTAATTTCCTTTAGTAAATTCAGAGTTTACTATAAAAAACTCTCCATTCACTACCTGACGAATAACCAATCAAAATTTTGCCATACGAGCAAACTTTGTTAGCAGCTGCGCTCTCAAACAGTCATACACACCATGTTACTGAATTCCTCGAAAACAGTTTGTTTGAAATGAGTCCAAAACCAAACAATAAACTCTCCCGTCACGGATCGAGGATATCGATGTGACTTACCATGGAGGAAGAGTACATGACGTAACTCCCAGGCGGCTGAGGGACGACCTGCGACACCTCGTCACAGTAGTGGGCATTGCAGACGCAAACGAAAGAACTGTGGTTGTATCTTCTCGGTAGGCATGGTCTGTCCTCTCCTGAAATATTTGGGACAATATTTCATAAATATATTTTTATATTGATTTTTTATTTGTACTGTAAATGATATATATATATATATATATGTATATATATAAATGACTGATAAAATTGATAAAAAACTGATAAATTTAGCCGATTGCTTGCTGCTAGGCTCTGCTTTTGATGATAATTATGCATAACATTTTGTGAACCGAGGTATCTTCAAAGATAATTGCCCGGAAAAAACGAACATTGATATAGGGCTTCACCAGAAATATCTAATTATTCTAAATGGAATGGGGTAACTTAACGTTTTATAAATAGGTCGATTATACGTGGTATATCCACTGTTTGATAATGGCCTTGCAAGCCGAAACAGCTGTCAAATTAAAAATAGATAACCCGCAGAAATAAATATTAATATTTTTTTAAAATTAATTTATTTTAAATTTCACTAATAATAATATTTATTAAAATTTAATTAATTTTAAATTTCGCTAAAAATAAATATGGAGTTCTACAAATTAAACATAAAAACTATAAATAAATATATAAGTGCAGTGAGTATTTTTTAAATATGACAAACTAAGTGATGCAATATTAAAAAGTTATATTTTTACTCCCTTTCTTTTAACTTGTAGCGTCTGCTTGCTTGTTTGTCTGTCGAAAAAACTTTGGATCCATTTATAACCCTTTTCCCGTGTTCAAATCAAGCTGAAACTTTGCAGGCAGACTCGTGGCGACGATAAAAATGATCTAGCAAATTTTCGTTTTAAAAAAATTAATAATTATAGTATAATTTTGGATTTTTAGAAATTTTAATGTTTTTTTCAAATTGGAATCATTTTATATGAGTAATTAGCCCGACGCGTGTATAGGCACGAAACCTGATTCAAAGCGAAAAGGAGTATTGTAAAAAAATTGGTTTTTATGGGTTAGTTTTTTTATATCATGAAAAACATGTCACATCAATATGTTAGTAAGAATAAAAAATAATTTTCTAACTATACGCTTTAGGCGAGCGTTTTAGGCAATAGACCAGCAAGCTACTCAATATCCAATGAAGCTACCTTTCTTAATTTTAAATCAATATGTTCATACCTGAAATTCCAATAACCAGAAAAGCGAATGATGTCAATAAAATCATTTCTTTCATGAGGGTTCTCTTCTCATTGGATCTGAAAACAAAGAAAAAAGGTTCAAACAGAATACATTTTTTCAGCTTACCTCGGTAGCCTGAGATGGGCCATGGTCGGCTCAACATCTGGAACATCCAGATACATCCGCATCACGTCCAGTCTCCCAAAAGGTAAAGAAAGGTAGTTTCTCCTATAGTTTACCCTTAGGAACACTTTTAAACCGTTTTGTCTTCTGTCAAGTAATTTTAGACTAGTCTCGCCTAAAAATAGATATAGCGTAAATATACATCTAACATCTAACCTCTAGTTTACCGTTAGGAACACTTTATACCATTTTGTCTTCTGTCATGTAATTTTAGACTATAGTAACTCGGCTAAAAATAGATATAGCGCAAATTTACATCTAAAATTCTATTTAAAGTTTGTTTTCCTGAAAAATTTTGGAATTACTTCTTCGGCTCGCAATTATTTAATTTCAATATTCTATTCACGACTGAAGTTTGAAGTTCACAAATAATTGCGTTTGATAATACAATCGTGTCAAAAGCCATGCCATTCGGTGACTATTGTGGATACAAGGCTTTTCTTGAATATTTTCAGTTTTGCTTATTCTGAAGGCCATGTAACCAGGAATGTGCTTCATCCAAAAAGATGATTTTTTTTTAGCAAAATTGGTTGGTCGCTTTGGTCTAGTGGCTTCAATTCTCGGGACAACGCAATTTTATAAACACCAGCATTTTCTCAAAATTCTCAAAACCCAATTCTTGCGAACGACAAGGAATCGTTAAATTTGTATCTTCTTTAACTACTAGCCTCTAGCTAGTAACGGCTGGCAGTATGACTAAGCGACACATATTTGGCACGAGTGGGTACTTACGTGCGAAACGGAGCGGACCTACCTATCGATAGACAAAAGTGCAGCAAAGATTCTAGAAACAAGAGAATTTAAGAACAGTGTTCCGATTAAATTCGTGTCCAGTAAATAAAAGTTTGTCAGTAAATAAAAATGTCCAGTAAACAAACGTAGTAAATAAAAGTTTGAATAGTTTTTATTGTTTTCTTTGCCTTTCACACTCATGATCCCATGAAAATATTATTTCGTGTATTTCGCGTTGGTGCAGTCACTCTTACAGTATGGTATTATTGGGTGGGGGTGGCTTATTAAATCCGGCCATCAATACATACTTACAGCCATTAATACTAATAGAAAAAAATGTTAAAACGATTCTCAAATAACCTCATGACTATCCTTCTGTAAATATATTTCAAATTATTTTATAAATAAATCCCAAATTTATACTATAATTTATCTTTTCCACCCCTTAGACTGTATGAGTAATAGATATAGAATAAAGAGGCAAATAAAGATACCAACTTTAAGAACCACCATGGCAAAACATCACTATACATAAGTTAAATGGTACATGCATAGTTGTCGCAAAACCAATTACAAGGAAGAAACCCTCCTAAATAAGAACAGTTCAAGAAAAAAGTCCAATCCTTGATTTTGGACACCGATGTATTGCAACTTTGCCCACATGTCTCAAATGGTTTTTATATAATAAAAATTCAGATAGCCGCACGCAGGGCTTATTCTAGTAGAAAGCAATCGGCGATAACCGATTTCTTAACCGTTAGTTGTACTTAACCCTTATGTTACTACCTGGGCACCCGGGTATCCATTTCTGACTTCAAGGTAAAATAATTTTATTCGTGAACCCTTGATGCTTCTGTCCGCCCGGATCCCCATTAATTGAGGTATTTGAAAGGGGTTTATGAACAGGTTCGTGTAATTTTATTTTTAAAAAGGTATTTTATATGAACTTAAACTTGTCTAGTCTACCCGGGTACCCATAAGGTATTTATATTCTCATTTAGTGATAGACATAAATTTAACCATCAGATTTCGTTTTAATGTGGAAATAAATCATGTTCGGTTTACTTTTTATGATGCGTAGATGATAAAAATATAACTTTCTTATGTTTTTTGGCATATAGGAACATATTTTAACATTATCATGGAATCCAAATAACAATGAATGATTGGCTCGAGTTTTAGCCTCCTTCATTTTCGTCGAAATATATTATGTACTTTTTATTTCGTTTCAAGATGCCAACGATTGTCATATTCCAAAATAAAATAATATGTGCCAAAATAAAATAATGTGCCAAAGAAAGTCATGAAAAAATGTCCAATATAATATTACGTCCACAGTCTTTGAGTGGCCAATTCTTTCACCTTGGGTAGTTTTTCGTCCAGGTGTTGATTTTCCGGTGTATATTTAGCCAGTAAGAGGATAATAACTTTCTGCATCACATATCCACCATATTTTTATCCCTTATTTGGCTGGCTTAGACGGAATGTATTGCATAAGTTGTGTACTTCCGCTGTATGCAAATAATTGCTTATTATTGCAACAGTTGGGTTGTGGATTTATATACGCTGAAAAGTTTTGAATTCAGTATCATCCATACATATTTCACGTATCGACGCAGCTCTATCTTCTTTCAATCGGTGTTTCTTCGTATTAGCATCATCTAAGCGAAGAAATTCCACGCTCATTACCGGGTATAAATTCCATTTGAATAAATCAAAAATATAATCAGTATTTAGGTAATCGGCACCATATACTATTAGAATACCCACGAATGCATTTAACTTGGATGAATTCAAATCCTTTTAATGTGGTTTATTAGTAGAATTATGTTCATTGCATTCATGATATACTTTCCTGGCCTCTTTATTGGTGTGACGGAAAATAGCATTGATGATTTCTGATGTAAAAATACATTTAAATGTAGGTAATACTAATGGATAATTAATACTAATAGATAATAGCTTTTCTTCATCCGCATAGACCACTTCTTTGCCTAACGATATTATGCGATGTAGATTTACATGCCATATCATTTCATTTCTATCGCGGAAATGATCTTGAGCAGATGTCGGCGGTTCAGTATTATCCTCATTATTTTTAATATCTTAGTTTTCGCGTAGTGCAATATCGACCATATCTTCTGCTGATTCTTTATCGACACTTTCTTTATTTAGATATTCATTTTGATCAGTGCGTTCTGGAATCCAATCTTCGATCTCACCATTCGACAAATCCTTTGTATCTGCGACCGTATTATTATACAGTAATTGAAGTATACAATATTTTTTCAAAAGCGCTCTATCAAACAAAAAATGAGAATATAATAAATTTCGATCTTTGAGATTAATGAACGTGAAAATATTAATAAGAACACAACAAGGTTATCTCGCATATTCCCACGGTTATAATTTCTTCAGATTTAGTGAACATGAAAAAAAGTTGAAACGTTGAAAATTAAACTTTTATAAACATATATAATAAATTACAACGGTAATATAATATATAACATATGATAAATTATGATTGTTATAAACATTTTATAAATAAATTGCACATGAAACATGTCCGCACTTTACTCAGACGCAGCCAGAATTGAAGATATAAATGAAAAATTCAGTCAATATGTATTAGTGAATGTCGAACTAACTGATGAAAAGAGATAAAAAGGGCTACAGATATCGTAATGAGAAGCAGTGACCATCTAGCAAGCTATTTGACCATAATCTAAACATCAATTTGTGATAAACAAAATAAAAGAATGCATGGGGGAACGTCCATTCAGGTAGAGTACCCAGGTACCCTGGGTAGTAACTACTGTGAAAAATTCCGGGTAGTAACATAACGGTTAAATTGATCAGTTTTTAATTGTATTCATGATATTATACAACGACTTATCATTCGTTTACGGTCCAAATAAAAAACATTAAAAAAAATATACTTATGAAATATTGTCCTAAATATTTCAGGAGAGAACAGACCACGCCTACTTCTAAATATTTCTCCTTTTGTACTTTGATTTGGCTTGTAAATACTACTCCCATAAGATCGAGCTATCGGCTCGTATTTTAGGTAGTATAATGTATTTAAAATGTAATAACTATAATTTTTTTATCATAAAAAACATTGTTACTTTTCTGCTGTATAAATAAATAAACAAAATATGTAATTTTCTAAAATTAATTGAAAAGCGTGAAGTTGGTTGGTATTAAAATAAAAAATCGCACATTTTTACAAAAAAAAATCTACCTAATTGTTTTTGATATTTCGATTTGATTAATGGTTGGTTTGATCACTCATCATGAGATTAGGAAAATCATTGTTCTAAATGCAGCACTGTGACACCAGTACATAACTAACAACACTTTAATTTATTTGGAAAAGATGAATAATTTCGTAACTCATTATCGGACTTATTAGGTGATCTTGGATCTTGATCGGACTGAGAAAAAATTTTAGAGTTGCCGCTTAAAATGGAATGAGACATCTCATTTACACAAACATAAATCTTCGTCGTACACTAAATGGTCAACGTGGCATAGTGCTAAGGCATTCTTCCGGCGTGTGAAATTTTAGGGTTCGTATCCCGATAGTAACTACATTTTATTTTTGAAAGATAGATTTTTTCGTAAAACTTTCTATTTGATTCATCTTAATTGTCTCCATATGTAATAATCCATATATTAATTATTTTATTGGTATGTAAAATTAATTTACATTTACTTGTGTAATACAATAATAATCTTTTCAAATTTGCATACACAGCTTAGTTTTATTAACCTACGTTTATGTGTTATCATTTGACGAATTGTAAAATAAACATTACAAAAATACATCTTATACTTGTAAAAAAAAACATTTCAATTTTTTTGTGTGTCTTCCTTATTTAAAATTTTTAATTTAAAATATATTAATAAATTCAATACATCACTATTCTAAACTAATATGACAATTTTTCCCCACAGTATATTATACGAATAAGTTGGCGAAGTACCGGTTTAGCATGTGAAAGGTACCCAAATCTTTAAAAGAAAATACAAACAGATGTTGCTAATTTTTTTTCAACTGCAGAATGATATTCTATGACAAAAATAGAAAAAAAAGTTAAAATGATTCCTATTAATGTTTATCTGTAGTTTTAACTATTTTCCAATAGAACAAAGTTAATGCATAAATTCTTAATTCAAAAAGTAAGATAATTAATAAGAATGTGCTTTGTTTTCTATACTTAGTTATTTAAAATATCAACATGTTTCAGGGCCAATGGTCCCTTTATACTGACGAAGGGACCATTAGCCTTGAAATATGTCGATAACTAACTAAATAACTAAACTAACTAACCATCACGCCGTTTCCCCGTAGGGCTAGGAAGAGAGGATAGAACATCATAGTATTCTATCTTGACACACCACTTTTGCTTTGGCTACATTCGTACATTTTCTCATACTTATTCAACGGTAATTGAGGTTTTTAATAGGGCCATCCGCCAATACCTGTAGTATCTGATCGTGCCATGTCTTTCGCGGGCGCCCCGTATATTTTCTTAACCATCCTTTCCTCACTCAAACCACCTCAGCACTCCTTTCTTTACTTTATCTACCACACTACAGCCAGCATTTCTATTTTGTTCATTCCTCACTCTGTACACCAAAGTTTTTCCACACATGCATCTTAGGGACCACATTCAAGATATTTGTAAAAAAAATTAAGTTTTTTGTGTGTTTTATAATAATTACATATATTTTCTTCACCATGAAGACATTACTATTAATTTCTACATGATAAAAAGTGCATTTTGTAATCATATAATCGTGTTCATAAAATATTTAAGCTTTGTACACTTATGCCACTCAAGGACCATCTATTAGGGTCAATAACGAACTGTTGACAGTCTGTTTATTAAAAAGAAAATAAATTAAAAATAGAAAAAAATACAGTTTGTACATTACGCTTTTTTAGAGCCAGTGTGCACCGTCAGCTGCGGTGGTGAAGAGCATTCGCTTCCTTCCGCAGACTGCTTCCTTGTCGCTGGTATCCGATTCACTGAACCCATCAAATGCACTTGTTGTAATAAAATTGATGTACTGTTTAGTTATTAGCGTTCACCAGTACAGAATTGGGTAAGACAATAATAATCATTTTCACCTTGTCAATCTATTACTTTTTGTATAGAGTATAGATTTGATGGAAAAAATAACAAAAAAATATATTCATTTGTAATAATATTTACAATGTATAGTTAATATTCCGCAATTATTATTTTATTCTTAAATTATGCACGCTCCAAGGGCTTTAAACAATATAAAAAAACAGTTTTACACACGTATGCAGGTAAGGTATATTAAAATAAATATTGGCTGTGGGAGTAAAATTAAATACTTTAAATGATTAAGGCCGGCGCCACACGACGCGGATATTCCGTTGCGTCTCTTCGGTCGCGGAACGTCGCTACATTTCTTTCGCTTATCAAACACACTACGCGGTAGATCGGTCGATCCATTTGTTTGCCGATTTAATGTGATGATAAAGACGCGGCGGAAGATACGCGCAGTGCGGCTCCGGCCTATAATTTTTATTTTTACACAAAGTCACAAACTGGTTCTGGAATATTTCACACAGGTTCGCATTTATTCACGTCACTAGAATCTTCGCTGCACTTTTTGTTTATCTACTCCATTTCGCACGTATGTACCTACTATCGCAAATATATCACAAAAAATGTAGGTTTCGCGATGCAATGAGAAAGTTCCAGTAGTTTCTCCATATTTCTAGTGATTATGAGGATAGCCCAGATGATTAGAGAGACAAAGCGCAGTTACCAATGTGTTAGACTCTCGTGATAATATAATTACAATATAATAACATAGTAAATCAGATAATTAAATAAAATTAAAACACCATTAGAGGCACAGGTATTCATATGGACATACAAATTTTTGAGTGACATGGATATTTTTTTTCATTTCTCATGCATAACTATGTTCCAGAGAACTAGTAAGTGAAAGAAAAATTATCCTATTCTTTAGGGATTCATAGACATTGACTATGTCCAAATGGACACCGGTGACACTTAATCTTTAACTACCCATGTGGAGTCCGTGGGACCCATTCGGATTTTTAAATGTTTGTCACTCCTGTTATTTTTGTCCCCCCCCCCTATTCTCTTTCTGTTTGCAACTGTGAAACATATGAGGAGGACGTGTGCGTACGTTAATTATTCTACGATATTTTACAGTACTGTGGTCCCGATGACTCCACCTGATATTAATTGTAGTGAAGTGCAGCAGTGAGAATTTTCAAAATGCGGTTGAACAGTGATTACATAATGAAAAAACACGTCTTGAAATATATCCTGAAGACTTCGACATTTACGATCCCAACCAGTTCACCTTTCGATCCGACGATGAATATTCTGTTGCCGATGACTACGATCTAGGCTATGTGCCGAGTGAACTTGATGACACTGACACCACCATGTCTCTGTCACCAAGTGATAAAAAAATGATGTGCAAAATCCACAAGAAAGATCGCTTTAGACATGTGTCCTGGACCCCCCGGAATCTCCATCCAATTATTTGTACGGTCGCAATCTGTGGTGTTTTTGTGTGCTCGCCACCCGGTGCGCGCGGCGCGGAGATGGTGGGGGATGCGAGCACATAAAAACGGGAACACGCGGCCGCACGCTCTCTTTTTACTTCCCGGTTCCCGCATACTCTAGTCAGGGTCATAGTTACGATCGATCGGCAACAAATTCTATTGGAAATAAACTAAGAGTAAAACTTCTTCTACTTGTATTCAACCACTGTATTTCCTGGCGGGAATACATTACACAATCGCTACAAGTGGGCGAAAAAACCGCCTGTTAGAAGTACACGTCCCGTACATCATAATATCGTTAAGCTTCCTGGAGTAAAATGATTTGCTTCTCGACGTATCGAGACGCTTACCCAATGGAGGCTTTTGAGTTGATCTTTAGTGATGAATATTGGGAGACTATCTTGGACGGCATCCATCATTTCGCAATAAAACTTATTTTATTTTAATGTTTGTGTAATACTTTTTATAAATCATTCTTTATGGATCCCTGGAACCGCACCTGTGTAGTTATGAAACAAAAACCAAGTGGTAAGTCAAAGGTTAAATGTATTGTTTTTATTTCACAAAAACAAAGAGTGTTTTTTTATGATCTTTGATTTATAAAATGGTACAAAAATGTACGAGTGTTGTACTAACCTATATTAATTTTTTTGCATTGAGTTCAAACTACAGAATTTTTCTCTTTACAATAAAAACCTACCAATATTTTTTTCTTTATTTTTTTTACAAAAAATAGACATGCGATCACAGAATACGTGTCACATCAATATTCTTACTATTTTCAAACTAAGCTAAACGCTTGTGCTATGAAAATACGACTAACTTGCTGGTCTGGATTGAGTTCGCACCCGCGACCTTTGGATCACGAGGCGAGAGTCCTAACCACAAGTCCAACAAGCTACTCTATATACCTTTGGTATTTTTGACGCATTTGCGTAGCCTTCTAGGGTTAAACTTGGCTAATATTTCTTTCATTTCATGAATACCATTTAACTGGCATTGTGAGGTAAACCCATTTACAGAAAATCACTTCAGCTTCTTTCCTAATTGAAGATTCATCTGTTTTCCTTTTTTACTCCCTTTCTTTTAACTCGTAGCGGCTGCTTGTCTGCTTGCCTGCTTGTCAGCTTGCCTATTGTCTGCCGAAAAAACTTTGGATCGATTTTCAACCCTTTTCCCGTGATCCAATCGAGCTGAAACTTAGCAGGCAGACTCGTGGCGACGATAAAAATGATCTAACAAATTTTCATTTAAATTTTTTTAATAATTATAATATAATTTTGGATTTTTCGAAATTTTAACGATTTATATATTGTTTAATTTTCGAGCCCGATGCGTGGAGTAGGCGCGAAACCTGTTTCAATGAGAAAGGGAGTATAATAAAAACTTGGTTTTTATGGGTTAGTTTTTTAACCACTTTATTTTTATTGCGCCCAATTATTTATATCATTTACAGTCTGTTCCTTTTTTCTACGTTAGAAATATACCTAAAATGTAAGCAATTCAATCAATTTTATAAGAAAAAAATTGTTTTGCCAAAATCATATTATTTTTTGTTGTGCTTACAGTCATGCGTGTCCATATGGACACTCTTGGGTTCACGGCAATTTATTACACCATACAAGTACACAAACATCTGATTATTCAAATGTAAGCTCCATATGTTTATAATACATTCATGCAGAGGACATGATCATTTTCTCAGACAAGAAGCAAAACAACATAAAAATCAGTCATTTGATCCCTGTTGGCCACAACCTTCCCGCCAGTTCTTCAACTTTTATTTAATACACAAAGTCACTGGACACGAATTTAAGAACGGTTTTGATTCACGTCACTAGATTCTTCGATTTATGTCTATCTTGCGCCGGTTGTCTGTCGCTTGTTCACGTTACTGACGTCACTGGATCACCGCCACACCGTTACTGTGCATCGCAGAAATATCACAACTACTCTGCTCTCACGTGCGTCCGTCATTATTTTTATACAAAAACGTTGGTTTCGCGGATGTTCGAGAACGTTTGATTAATTTCTCCATATTTCTAGAGTTTTATGTTTTTTTTTCAAGAATATTCCAGTTGATTCTAGATTCACGTAGACCGTAGAGAGACTTCGACTCTCGTGATGTACAGGCATGCCCTCTCCTTTCCCCGTCCTACCCTTTTCATTTTATGCATTATCATAACCATATATAATACAGATTTTAATTTTCTTTTGTGGTGCTTTATGGTGCCTTATGTTTATTTATTTTGTGTTATTTTTCTTGCCATTTGTTTATTCTTATTATTTTGTTATTATTAATTTTATTCCATTATTTTTTTAATCCCAGAAAACTTCACTGATTGTTTTAAAAAATTCTGGTAAGACACATCATACATATTATATTTAAATGTACAATGTGTTTCCTTATTATAATAAATAAATTACCTAATGTAAATATACAGTATACACGTATTAATCATTAAATGATGACACACAGCGGTTACGTGCCTTTCTATAATACTGTATTTAAATATTATCATATTAAGTTATTAATACTGGCTGCAGAACCTCTGTTCATACGCAAAATGGTTTTTGTTCTTATCGAAGGTTTTTTGTGTTGCACGATTGAATCATCTTCGTTCCCGTAGAAACATCCACCTCCATTGATCCTCAACCCCTTTCCTTGATCTCTGAAACTTGCACCCGGATCAGTGGGGTTATTACATAAGTCTCTGTGTGCAGCGGTATCCGAGGGCCTAGACCGTGATTTGATACTTCCAGGCCCTTCCTCAAAGAACAGCTAGCAGCCGACTCTAAAACCAGGAGATCTGCAGGCAGCACCCCCGCTAACACCGGAAGGACCACACTGGAAGTTGTCTGGTATGCACCCGTGAGCGCTAACAGTGGGCTTCTGGATTCTATTTAGGGCGGAGGAGATAACCGCAAACCTGAGTCTATGAGCCCAGACCTCTATTGCATAGGTGACCTGGGCCACGTGTAAGGCATTGTAGACCAGATGAATAGCCGGACGTCCTCCTCAGCACACCAAAGAAATCCGCTACTCTTTCTGACACAACCTTGACATGAGCCAGGAAGGAACCCGATATGTCTTGTCAATTGGTAAAATTTTACGCTAGAAGTTCCTATGCGGACAGTAACATTCTTTCCTCTACTAAGACGCCCTTCCTTTTAATATTTAGGCTATCTTATGAGGTGAATATGTCAGTTTGTTACGAGAGCACCATTTCATGATCAGTGACAAAGCTATGTTTGATCTACGCTCTATTTCCGACCGACTCTTGCCAGACACATAAAAGTGCATCAATTGCGTATGCTACTGTTACGCATTCCGCCGCAAAGGCAGCAGTAACAGTTCACAGGGTCGCCCAAAGACCGAGCCTTACCAGCAGCCCATATTCGTTTCTCTGGTGGTTAATAATCCTCCATAGGTTAGCGTCAATGTTCTCTCATAATATTTATTGATGAGATTGTACAGGTAAAGTGTTGATTGCCTCAATTTTAGCTTGGTTAGGATCGCTGCCCACCGTTGTCTGAGGGGGTTTTCCAAAGCGGGATTCTCCTACACCTTTGACCAGATTTTATGTTATTTCCAGCTGTTCCACACAAAATGGCGAACGGCAACGATTTAGCATATTTGTAAATAGGGAAGTTGCACGATCCGACGCCTTGCCGCGGACACGCGAGTTTTGTGAGATTTTAATCAATAATTAAATACCTAAAAATTATAAAATTAAAAAATTAAAAAATTTAAAAAATTTAAAATATTTAGAAAATTTAAAAAATTACAAAATTTATATTATTACACTTTTTAACACATTTACTAAATAGAAAGGAGATTTTAAATAAAAACACAGGTTCAGACTATACAAATGCGGTGCACTGAACCGGCAGAGTGACGGACATTACGACCGTTAAAAGCACGAGAAAAGCGAAGATTTCACACTGCCTGGTCCATTTCACCTTCCTTTATTTATACCAAAAACAAACATAACGGGATTTTAACGGTCAAAATGGGATTAGTCTTGGAGGGGAGATGCATCTTGAGATGGCGCAGTAGCGGAGAGTGACGGACCACTCGCATCCGCGCGGAAAAGGGTCGCAGGCGCGTGGAATACCGTGCCGCTGTAGTGCTTAGACGGTGCGTTTGGCCCGTCTATCTAAGATTTCTCTCGATCGGAGAGATGCACATATGTGTAAATTATATCAATTTGGGCGCTTATTAGCGCAGGCGCGCCGTACTATAGCCTCTACTCCTGACTAGTCCATTCACCTTCCAGGGGTCGGCGTTTCCTATTTTCACTACCTAGCGCCTCCAGCAGACGCGCACAGCTTCCCGTATTCCCTTTGAGTACGTCAATCGGGTGCCACAAAGCTCGTCTATCGGGGTCAGACTTTCCTCTAGGGTAACAATACCCTGATGTACAACACTGCACCTTCGGTAAGCACGCCTATAGGCATTGCGAAGTGAAATGAGCACTGGCGTCCACCAGGAAGCCTTGGCGGTCCTTCATGGTTTGGTCCGTCCTAGAGAAATGTCCGCCGCTCTAACAACCGCATTATTGAACCAAACTCCAAAGTGAATAGGGTCTCTTACACCCACCTCATTTAGATTACCAAGTTCTTGGTTCAGGTAAAGTCCAAAATTGTCCCAATTCGAGTTCTTGGTGTGAAAGCTCCACTCATTCTCGGCACAGGAATGGGCTCCCTACCGAGGCTGAAGTTTATGAGATGGTGATCACTGTTAATGATCCTCTTCCAGACCTACTCTCTAATCTCGGACGATGTTTAGCACATTGCCGATGTAAAGGATGTCGTCAATGCTACTCTCCCCCCCAGACCAGACCTGTTATCTATAGAATATGTTTTACGTTTCTTTCAAACTTACGCTAACGACATCTTCGGTTGAATTTGTCATCTACATGAAACAATATATATACAATGTCGCCGCTGGAAATATGAAATATTTTTTGGAATGAGTATAAAGCAATATTATTTTTAATGTGTACACGAAATTCATCTGAATTGTTAACATATAAACTAAAAAAAACTGAAAATTTTGGACCAGTTTTATTCACAGTGTTATTTCAAGAACACAATGAATGGATTTTTTTGCCTAGAGAGATTGCCTTTGATCAAGTTTCGTAGACATATATCGTGATTACTATAATGTTGGTATCATCATTAGTGGATTGTTGTCAGCAGAGATACTTCAAGAAACAATAATTGTGATAAGAACAAGATCAGTCATTGCGTTATTGAAAAAAAATGAGTATAGGTATTCAAAAATATTGTGTAAAATAAAAATTACCAGAAGTAAACTCTAGTCTAGTAAATATATTATTTTATTGCATCCGTTTTGCAGATCATCACTTAATAAATGTTCATGAAATCAACACTGATTATGTCAATACTATTCGTATAACGTTGAATTTTAATAAGGAAGTGTTTAACTTTTTCCTGAGATTACACGAGATGAAATATAGCAAAAAATGCTTGAAGTTTTGTCATTTTGTTTTCCATATAAATCTTTCATTATATTTCGAAATAATTGTTTTTTAACTTTATGTTATTTTGGACTATAATCCTATTTAAAACAAAAATTTTAAAGCTTACTTTACGCAAGAAATACGTCGCAAGAATCGGAACATGTTTACGTTTAAATTTTATATAAGTTGAAGTCAAAAGTCAAGTTCATGGCCGTTCAGAATCTAGTGTCCAGTTTTCAGAGCCGCTTTGCCGTGTCTCCGACGTCTATGGCTGACATTGTTACATTTCGATACCTTGCAGGTGATCATCCAACATGTTAAGTATTGGTGTTATATTAACGTTTTTTTCTTTCCATATTCAGCTCATTTCATATTCTTATGTTTGTTTACATCAGTGTTTGGTGAATGCAGTGGATTATTATTAAAACAGTTGTCTTCGTATCTAAAAGCAGATGTCTCTATAAAAGTATAACGGTCCGGCACAATCTATCAGCTTCGCGAATCGACTAGAACACAGGTATCTATAAACACGGGGGCATAGTGCTTCGTAGTATTAGAGTTGTTTGATAAATCTTCTCGAAAATTGTCTCGATAAATCCAGTTGTAATTACAGTCAACAGCACTTTATTTTTTTCTATTTATCATAAAAAGTATTTTGTGTAAGAACTTATTGAGGTATTTAGTGATTTGCATTAGACTGAATATTATTCTCAGTTTATTTTATCATTTTTTATTTATTCATTATTTATTATTAATTTTTCGTAAAAAGTGTATTTCGAAATTACATCATATTCAAATTTTCACAAAATATTATTGTACTTTAATATCACTCTAGGACCATCTATTAGGGTCATTAACAACCTGTTGACGGTCTGTTTGTTAAAAAAAAATAAACACTATTCTAGAAGAAAATTCGAATATTCGAGAATCCGACATTTTTGCAATGACGAGTTGTTGTTGAGTTGTGGTTATTATTTAACAGCGTGACGTAGAAAACCACAGAAAATAGAATTGTGCGAGTATGGCCAGTAGTGTGAAAAAGTGACAATAAATTAAAGGAGTGTCTAACAGACATTTGTAGACAAGTGTAAACACTTACTTGCGAATCGACGTGAATTATTGTGAACCAGTGTAAAATATTTTAGAACGATAAGTGTGACGACGGGAAGATTGTGGCTGACAGAATCAAATGACATCCAGATCTATGGAGCTAAGATGCTGAAAGAACAGGAGTGGAGGTGTCAAGAAGAAAGGGAAGAACAGTATCATAGGCGGCAAGAAGAGAAGAAAGAATAGGAGTGTAGGCATCGACAGGAGAAGAAAGAACAAGAGCGTGGGCACCTAGGAAGGAAGAACGAGAAAATCAACTAGAAGAACAGCAGTGGAAGCAGAAACATAGGCGTTAAGAAAAATGAAATGAAGAGGAACGGAAACGTCTGAAGAATAAGGAAGAATTGGGAATATTATTGGACAAAGAATGCGTTAGGAAGCTTTCGAACAGCGTTGACAGGTAATATAAAGAATTGCTAGTAAAATGGATGTAGAGAACCTTCGATAAGACGTAAAATTATCGCCGAAAAAGCGAGAGAGGACGTCATCAACCTTTGAGAAAACGTGAGGTGTAACATTGAGAAACTTTGGAAAGAAATTAGGAGTAGTCAGAAAGTTTGAGTAGGCGACACTTCCTCGGCGCTAACGAGAATGAAGCTACCTTCTTTCGACGGAAATGTTCATGGAATAAATCAATTTGTAAACCCCGATTTCTTAAAATATCATCCTTATTCTTTTTATTTAATGTTTACTTTTTAAAAATTATTATAATTATAAAACGAGTAGCTCATAATATGGAATTTGGTATGTTTTAACCATAGAATTTAAAATGTTGTAATTTACAATTACAAGTTTTCTCCAGTACTTTGCAATATAAATATCAGTGGTAGGTATACAAAATATTTGAAAAACTTATTCTTATTCTTTTTATTTAACATATTATCTATCATCTCAATATTGTAACCATTATTAATTGCAATTTGTTTGATTATATTAAATTCAACGTTGAAGTTTTTTTACATATAAGGGAACAATAACTTACTAATAATCTACTAAGCATAGAATGAAACGATAATAATTTTTGAGAATCTGGATTACTAGAAGAATCGTATATAACTATGTCTTTGTATCTTTACACAATATGTTAATTTTAATTTTACTATTAAAAGAGTACAATGATTTTTGAGAAACCGGATGACTAGAAGAATTGTGTATAACTATGTCTGTGTATCTTTTCGAAATATGTTCATTTCAATTTTACTATTAACTATTGAAATGTTGAAATCCAAAAAATTTATGGTATATGTAAATTGAACACTTTTACGTAGTTTATTTAAGAAATTAAGAAATAATTAAAGAAAAATATTTGAAAAATTTACAATTCAATTTTATTAAAAAATATGGTAGATAGATACATTTAGATTTGTGGGTCACCAATATATTAAACTATGCATAGATCGTGCCGCGATGTTGACTGTTATGCTGCCTTTCCCTCTTTCTCGAATAGTAAAGGTTCGACCAGTGTCATATCTGAAATACAGAAAAAAATTATTTGTTTCGTTTTATGCGTGCATTGGAAAATATTGTTGAATTGACGGGATGCCGGCATTTTACTCCTTCCTCTCTCCCTGATATATTTTCTGTACAAATCTACACCGTTTGACCGATCTGACTGAAATTTTGCACGGGTGTTCTTAGGGACCCAGTGGGAAACATAGATGACATTTCTACCCTCCATCTTTTCTAACCTTCCTCTTAATATATTTTCCATGCAAATCTGTACCGTTTGACCGATCTTACCCAAAATTTGTATACTTATTCTTTAAGACCAGGCGGGTTATAAAGGCAACATTTCACTTTCCTCATTTACCGCTCTCCCTCTCCTTCGTGTATTTTTAATGCAAATTTTCGGGTGATACAGGCATTATTTTCCACTTCGCCATTTACCCCCCCCCCCTGATATATTTTCTGCACAAATCAACAACATTCGACCGATCGCACTCAAAATTTGCATTATTATTGCATATTCTTTAGAACCCGGCGTAACATAGTTGTCATCTCTCCCTCCCCCGTTACCCCACCCCCACCCTTGATATATTTTCTGTACAAATCTACACCGTTTGACCGATCCGACTCCAATTTTGCACACGTATTCTTAGGAATTCGGTGGGAAACATACATAGATGGCATTGACGAAATCTCCGTTTCATATCGATTGAATAACGATAATGATCGATAATTTTCGATAACCATAAATTTTCTATATCGAGTATCATTCGATATCGATAATGAACTATTAAAAATATTTATATTATCCATCTCTAACGATAGTGATCGATAATGAGCGATAATATAGTTTGTTAAAACGATATTTGGCATTGGTCCTTCAGGGACTAACAGTGCAAGTTCCACAGAATCAGAGGCAGATACAGAAACTAATTCGGGGGACGAGTTTCTAGTATCTGCCTCACCATATGACGATACTCTTCATATTTAGTATTAAAAATATCTATTGAATTCAAAAGGTTTTTATAATCTGGGCATATGCGTGAGATGGAAGAGGATTTCCTATTATTGCTATGATAAGTTGGAAGGGAAAAGAGGTACTTCTGTCTGGTAGGTCGGAGTGGGACGTGGAAAGATAGTTAGCTGGTTATTTCAGGAGAATCAATAAGGTTATGAATTATTTGGAAAAGAAAGGATTGATCTGATAATACTCGCCTGTTTTCGAGTGTCTATTTTATGAAATTGTGTTGAGTCCAAATAGTTAAAATTCAAATTAAATTTGTAGTTAATATTCTTAAGAAATGTTTTTTGAACGTTTTCGATTCTATTTATGTTAAATTTATATGTATGTGAATGACCATATTGTCGAACAAAATTCAAGATGAGGTCGAATATCGGTTATGTATAGTCTCCTAAATGTACTTATTTGCCTGAATGGTTTGCGAAGACACATTATGAAGCCGGAAATGTTGAATGCTTTACCGACAATCGTATCAATGTGCCGGTTGAAATTTATTATTTATTATATATTAGGTCCTTACATATGAAATTGGCGTTTAGTATGGGATGAACATAAAGCCGATTTTTTTTTATTATAATATATTTATTTAATCAAAGTATGTACCATTGCTATCTATGCACTTTTGCCATCTCATAGGTAGTTCATCGATCCCTTTACTAAAAAAACCATTCGGACGGGAATCAATAAAATCTTTGAAGGCGGTTTGGACTGCCCCATCGGAGTTGAATTTTTTCCTTTGCAAGAAGTTATCCAAATTTCGAAAAAAATGGTAATCTGTTGGGGCAAGGTCCGGAGAGTACGGTGGATGTCTTAGACATTCCAATTGAAGCTCCTCTAATTTGGTAACCGTCTGTTGTGCAGTGTGTGGTCTAGCGTTATCATGAAGCAGCAGTGGCCTAGAGCGATTAACCAGCCTCGGTTGTTTAGCAGCTAGCTTTTCCATCCATGGTTTGCAGTTGCTGACAATAGACATCTGCCGTAATCGTCTGGCCAGATTTAAGAAAGCTGTAGTGAACGACACCAGCACTAGTCCACCAAACGCTCACAAGTAACTTTTTTTTGGAGTCAATTTTCGCTTGGGGCATGGTTTGGCTGGTTCGGCAGGGTTCAGCCATTGCGATGAGCGCTTCCGATTATCGTACAGGATCCACTTTTCATCACAGGTAATGATTCGATTTAAAATCCCTTCCATTATGTGGCCAGGTGTTGAGTAACTGCAACGCAGCATTGTCAACGCTGCGCTTTGGCATGATTTTGCTTCACTCAATTTGTGAGGTACCCACCTTTCAAGCTTTTTAACCTTACCGATTTGCTTCAAGTGGATTAAAACAGTTTAATCACTAACACCGCAGCCTGCAGCTAACTCGGATGTGGTTTGCGATGGATCCGCTTCCACAATAGCCTTCAATTCTTCATTATCAACTTTGGTCTCCGGCCGTCCACGGGGCTTGTTCTGCAGGTCTAAATTTCCAGAACGAAAACGG
>JADDOH010024165.1:0-12028 GCA_016648135.1 Agrypnia vestita | reverse complement strand
TTAATATCCCCTCCCTTCTCCACTAGATATTGCACTATAGAGAGGTATCCCTGCCAGGCTGCCCGGTGCAGTGCAGTACCGCCATCTTTATCTGCCGAGTTAATGTCCCCTCCCTTCTCCACAAGATATTGCACTATAGAGAGGTATCCCTGCTGGGCTGCATCGTGCAGTGCAGTAACGCCCTCTTTTTTTGCCAAGTTAATATTCCCTCCCTTCTCCACTAGACACTGCACTATCGAGAGGTGTCCTTGCCAGGCTGCCCGGTGCAGTGCAGTACCGCCATCTTTATCAGCTGAGTTAATATCCCCTCCCTTCTCCACTAGATATTGCACCACAGACAGGTATCCCTGCTGGGCTGCATCGTGCAGTGCAGTAACGCCCTCTTTTTTTGCCAAGTTAATATCCCCCCCCTTCTCCACTAGAAATCGCATTACCGAGAGGTGTCCCCGGCAAGCTGCCCGGTGTAGTGCAGTACCGCCATCTTTATCTGTCGAGTTAATATCTCCTCCCTTCTCTACTAGACACTGCACTATCTGGAGGTGTCCTTCCAAAGCTGCCCGGTGCAGTGGAGTGCCGCCATCATTGTCTACCAATTTAATATCTCCTCCATTTTCCAGTAGATACTCCATTATTGGGAGGTTTCCCTGCCAGGCTGCATCGTGCAGTGCAGTATTCCCACTTTCATTTGCCGAGTTAATATTTCCTCCCTTCTCCACTAGAAAGCGCACCACCGGGAAGTGTCCCAGCCAGACTGCCCAGTGCAATGCAGTACCTCCACTATTGTTTGCCGAATTAACATCCGCTCCCTTCTCCACTAGATACTCCGCTACCGGTAATTGTCCCTCACGGACTGCATGGTGCAGTGCATTACCGCCATCTTTAAGTGCAAAGTTAATATCCGCTCCCTTCTCCACTAGATACTGCACTATCTCTAAAAATCCTCTCCAGGCTGCTGTGTGCAGCGGAGTACCGCCGTTTTTATTTGCCGAGTTAACATCGCCTCCCTTCTCTACTAGAAGTTTCACAAACGAGATATCTCCTCCCCAGACTATGTATTCCAGCACAGCAGTGCCGTCCATGTCACGAGCATCTATGAAATTGGCAGAGCTTTTTTGGTGTTGTTCTTTCCCCAAATTACCGACCAGCAGTTTTATAATGTCTGTGTTACTTTCTGCAGTCGCTTTGTGAAGTATCGTTCGTTGTGATTCATAAACAGAGGATGATTGTGGTGTTTCACTCCAAACTTTTTCGATATGAGAAGCGATATACTTTCGTGCAGTGTCAGTTATTGTGGTTTTTTTTAGAAAATTATTTAGAAACATTCTGATGACGATGTTCGAGGGTCGCAGTAATATATCTGAGAGTAAAAAATCCACCATAGGCGCACCACCATACCAGAGATTTTTCTTACCGAGCCAACAAGCGATTTGGTCGGCGCAGAAGTACTCCGCCAGCGTGCGGTGGATAAATTCAACGCCCCTTCCGTCTCCGACCGACTTTACCAGCCCGATTCGGCACAGTTCAGCACCTTTCAAATCATTCTCAGAATCTTCGCAATATTCTTCTGCCATATCAGGGAAGAGCATTCGAAGGCTCATCTTTCTGTGAGTCTCCGCGAAGCTGGAAACGGTTGCTTTACGAAAATGTTCATTCATTTTTTCAAAAAGTTCAGTTTTGGTCTTTAAGTATATATCGTATTTCACTTTCATAAATTCTTGATATAAAGAGAAAACATTTTCCACACGAAAGGTGTTTTCCAATTCAATTTGTGAGGTAACGTAATATTCGACCCGCTGCAAGAACATATCACCCAGCATCCGCATTTGCAAAGGCACGCCCATGAAATTCTGTATGCCTTCCCCTAGATTCTTAGCTTCTGTAAACAAAACTAGCGCGCACTTTTCGAGCTTCTTGTCATCGCAGCTTCCCGGCTCCAGCAGAAGGATCGAGCGCCAGAACTCTCGGAGGTAGTCCCGTTGTCGCTGCTCTTCAATCTTTTTGAACGTCACAGCGAACGTAGATAGACTATCCTCCAATAATTCTCTGTCATGTAACCGTGTAGTTACCCATATATTGGCCGTGGTTTTGTTTTTGAAATATTTTAAAATATCTAGCATCTTGTTCTTGGAGGTATCATCTTTCATTTCATCAAAACCATCGAACAATAAGTAAGGCTGCCTCGCACGTTTCTGATGTAGACAGAATTGTAAGATTCCCTGCGGCAAACTGCCTTCGATGAGGTTTTCTATCAGTTGGTACTCATAGCTCTCCGATGTTTCGGTGGGTACATCCCCAGAGGGAATGTTAAATATCTTTAGGTCTACAAAAAATATCCAGGCGGTGCTCAACCTTTGGGAGATACTCGCTAGGCTGGTGGACTTGCCCATTCCCGGTTCATCCGTGATGATCACCATCCTCTGCTCCGAGGCCCCCAGCTCCTCCTCAGTAACCGCGTGATTTGTGTCGATAATCACGTGTGGGCGCAGACCTTCCAATGAGCCCAGCGAACATTGCCACAAAAACCGTTCGTCGTTCTCCTCAAACTTCAGTAAGTGAACGGGCTTTTTATAATCTCCTTTCAAAATAAACATGTAAACATAAATAATTATGTTAATTTCCCTGTCCGAGGGCTCTGTAATTATGTTTTCGTCATTCATAAATATGTCTCTCTCTCTTGCGGCTACCATTGTCATTAACAACCGCTCGAGATTCTGTTTGCTCGGTGCGCCCTGGAATATAAATATATTTTTACTTTCACTCAGCGACGCGAAGTCTTTTAATTTAAACACGATCTGACAATGGAATTGTCTTGTCATATAAAAGTTTTTGTGGAAGATCTGTTTAACTGTTGCAGCTGTAGAAGTATCATTCATTTCGAGCCGATACACTTTTTTTTCTGGATTATCTAATATTGCCTGTTTAAATCTCTCCTCCCCTGCCAGTCCTGTCTCCGGTACCCAAATGACGTTTTCCGCTCCCGAGCTGGATCCCGGGAGCTCGTTTCTAAGCCCGTCTTGATGCTCGCCGCTGACCACCAGCAGGTCACCTGACGATGCGACTCTTGCCAAGCTTTTTACGTCAACTCCTCTATCGACTGTAAAACAATTTGCACTACTTTCAATAAAATTTGGGCACGTGTTCTTTACTTTTATTACATATTCATCGCTCTTTAGAATATTTTTTAAATCTGTTGATTTTATAAATTTATCGATTTGTGATTCAAAATTCTCGAAATTTTGTTTTCCTAAGAAATCTTCTATTCTCAAAATTATTCCTCCAATGTCCAGCATTTTGTTTGCGAAGATTTTCTTTTTAGAGTCTTGCGTTAGCTGTGAAGATTCAAAAGAACTTTGAACCGGGACGACCTCCGTGAAACTCAAATTAGAGTTTCGATCAGACACGAAGATAATTTTCTTGTTGGTGCTACGGAGAAATAGTTCATGTATTTTTTCACTTTGCACATTTCCGGATACATCTGTAGAGGCACAGTCAATCACCAATAAGTTAGTAAAATCATTTTCTGTGAGGTTCTTTGTAAATACTGTGGTATTTAAATTTATCAAATCTGTCCAACGCATAAATGTTTGCGATTGTACATAGGGTGACGGCTCCCGTAGTTGACGGCCAATACTCCATAACCGGAGCATTTCCAGATCGCAGTCTTCGGTCTTAATTTGCCAGATTCGGTGCTCAGATGTTAAGAACACCCCAAACCCGATTTTGTCGTCTGAGAAATCCAAGTGACATTTTGGCAAGGAGTTGAGGTAACTTTGGTTTGTCACAGATAGTATGATTTTAGGTATTTCCTGGCTCTGCTGGTCTACCGCATCCATCAGCTCTGCGCAGAACCAGCGCACCAACAGCTTAGCTCGCCTGACCACCATCTTCAACTCGTCCTCGCTAGCACAAGTTATTGTACGATTATTCATATTTATAGTAAAATCATCAAATAAGTTATCGTATTCTCCTAAACCGTACTTGGTAAGAAAACTTTGTATCTTATTAATCCGAATATTTTCCCTTTTAAAAATTACCCAAAAATCGAGCAACTTCAACTCGTCTTCTGAGAACATCCTCAGACTGACAGATTTGTCAGATGTTGTTTTATATCGTATACTGGAATTAGCGTATTGCTCAGGGTTCAGGTGATATTCATCCGCATGCTTCACTTTCTCATAGAAACTTTTGTATTCTGTCTTACCCCAAAAATTAAACATTTGCTTTATCTCGCTCAAGGGCCAATCCACAATTTCGTGTATTTCTGAGTTATCCTTCAACGCTTTCGCTAAATTTTCCATACTGTGGGTTTTTAAAGTATAATTTACAGTTTTGCGGTCAATTATGTCAAAATGTGACATTGCAACCTTCACCCGGTATATGCCGCCAACATGTAAGCCGAAGGTGTTGATGCGGTTTGGTGCAGAGAGGTAGTTGGATATATCCAACGACTCTAATGGCATTGTTCTCCGGTACCTAACATCGCACTTATCGATGATTTCCTCCAACATGTCCTTGCAGCCGGGACTCTCGAAGGCCACGACGTGTGCGTGGAGTCCATTCACCTGGTCGCTGATCTTGATGAACCTTTGGCCCTCCGTTTGCAGAAACTTTACAGTGAAGCCGGTGACCTGGGCCAGCCAGCCGCCCAGGGAGTGCCCCGTGATGGTCAGGTGAAAGCGGTAGCCGGATTGTTTGTTGGATTCAATTATGGCGCACTTCACCTTATCGGCAAATGTAGCTGCGGAACTCATACGAGGTGAATAATTATTGTAAACTACTCCATTCAAATTAGTCGACATGGCACCCGTATTCCTCGGAATGGTTCCCCTGTGAGCCAGGACCACCTGCTGCCGGGAGGGGCTGATGAACGCGGCCCCGAAGTATCCGTTGGTCCAGGCATCATTGCGCGCGGTCGTTAATAGCTTCCAATCACCTAATTTAAGTTCCTGGAGGAGTTTATCTGTCATGTCTTTGTACACGGCAGAAGCGAAGTCAGCCAGCTCGGCGGGGTTGGGGTACGGGGCCGATATGACGTCATCACACAGTATCCCGCTCTTAATATCGAAAGATGAACAGCTTACCAGCGCAGGCAGGATATCTCCGCAGCTGTACTTTAACTCGGAATCCACCTCCATGACGTGGGAGCACCGAACAAGCGGTGTCGGTCTTATCGAACAATTCTGCAACAAATATTGTCAGTTAGAGAAAGTTTACACCCAAGTGTAAATTATAATTTTATATAATCACAACATACCTAGAAAGATCAACCCCTAAATAAATATCTATGAAGGGTAACTGTTGCGGCTGTTGACAGTATAAGTCTTTTAGTCAATATAATTTGTTTGAAAATTAATTTTACGAAAATATGATTTTATTTCATTTGACGGAAGGAGGGGTCAAGAAATCGTTGAGTGTATTAGAAAAGTGCTGGAAAACATTTCGACGCGGGTTACCACAAAAAAGAACGAGTACAACTTCTATTTTACCACGCAGACCTAGGCCGATTTGTTGGAGATCCACTGTCTCGTCGATGAATTGACGAGACAATGGATCAGTTTGGCGGAGAAAAAATGTTTTTTCACCATGACAAAGCACCAGCAGAATTGGTCACAATCGCTTTAGCAAAACTGCTGAATTTACACTGCGGATCCTCACTAATCTCTTTTTTGACTGCAAACAAGAAAAAAATGGCTTGGCGTAAAGTGGTTCGCGTCATACAAGGAAGTCATCGTCGGAGCAGAGGCCTGTTTTGCTGAATTCGACAAATCATATTGTTGGATCATTGAAAAAAAATGGACTATATCTGGACTATGTAGATACATATATATATATCTATATATATATATATATAGATTATATAATATATTATTATATATACAAAAAACGAACGAGCCTTACATTAGTCGCATATGATGTGTATAATATTTGACATCTCACAATTAAAGATATCAAATATCAATTGAGCAGCAATATAAATAAACATCAAAATTTTAAAAAAGCTAATACTTATATATTTATTAATTAGTAAATACAAGTAAAGAAAATGTAGGTATTTGCATTTATTTATTATTGAATTTTGCCGCACTAGGTAGGTATTGTATATATCTACATACGCATTTTCTTTAAGGGCCCTGTACACATTGGCCCAACCTCGGCAGAGCCAACGTCTCGTCCAACCTCGCAAAATGGCGGACAGCGATTACACATTAGCCAACGTATCGGCCAACCTCGCTTTGACAGGGGCGCATTGACACTCTTGGGGGCCCTCGGCGAGAACTAGTGAAGCGGCCCCTGCATTTTATGGAGATGTGCAATATCAAAGTTTGCTTTTTTTTTTAAAGTTGAACTATCATGAACTATCATTACAGTAATTTATGTAGATTATGAAAAATTTATTCGCTCTAATACAAGTCGAATAAAATGATAAAAACCTTGCGAAAATTGGAAAAAGTTTTTTTTTACAAGGTTTTTATCATTTTATTCGACTTGTATTAGAGCGAATTAAGTTTTAATGTAAGGTTTTTTTTATTTCATTTTTTAAGTTTTAGTGTAATGATAGTTCAACTTTTTGCAAAAAATACGTCAGAAATATTGAAAAAAAATGCAATCTTTGATACTGCATATCTCCATAACTATTGATATTTGATAAAGGTCATGATTGTTTGAACATTTAACATAGGCAGGAATTTATCGGCCAAGTTTCTGCTCCTAGCTCTGGTACACCTGTATATATTTTTTTATAATTTTCACATACATTGATTGAGCTACTTAACGTGGGTCAGGGGGCTATATGCAAGCAATTTCAAATACGTGTCTTCAAAGCCGTAGCTGCAAGTAGGCCTATTTTATATCTATATCAAAGGTATAAGTTAAATATGTAATTGACAAATACTATGTATACTGGAAATAATCACGCTATTTATTCAAGGATTAATATTAAGCTCTTTAAAACATAAATTTATCCTTTAGTACCTGCACTAAACCATCATTTTTTTCTTAAGTTCATCGATAATGAAAATTAAATTGCCACTTCATCGATTATTAAATTCTTACTTAAATTAATACTTAATTATATTTATAAACAAAAGATTAGACATTAACTCCTGATTCAAAGTTGATCTAAGCCTATTTTTTATTATTTTTTATTTCGAAAAGATTTGCTCAAAAGTAACTTGCGTACAAGGAAGAGTTATTTTCTGGTTTGTGTCTTCTGGTCGATGTTTCGGATCCCATTCCAGGGTCCATCATCAGGGCTGATATGTACACGGCATAGTACCCCAAAAGACACAAACCAGAAGATTCTGAGTGGCCGTGGAAACCTAAGAACATTCTTAGGGATTGGTTAATATAAACTTATAAGCTATGTAAAGATTAGTAAAGAGCCCTGATTGAGATAATTCAGAAACAACATAAACAAAACAAAAACATCTAAAACACTTTATCTTCTCCAAACAGTGAACGTAATTCTTTTCCTGCAAATCTAATTCTTCATCCTCTTTTCTATATCATGATTCAGCTTTGGCCTATCTTGTTCATTTTTGTCATTTTCATCCCATTCAGTCTTTATGAAACTCTCATATTCGTCTGCAAACTGTTTCAGCTCAATTACTAAATAACTTCTGTCACCTTTAGACAGTTTAGCAATACAACACAAAATTTCGTACAGTAAACTATCAAGTTTTGTGATTTATTGTAATTTTTTGGGGTCCAGCCAGGAACAGTCTTTTAAATTTTTTTTATTAGAAATAAACCTTTCTTCAATACTGGCTTTGGCACCATCTAAAATATGGAAGTAAATGATTTTATACTTTTGACCAGGTGATATTTCAGCAAATATGTGTCACATCAATATTCTTACTATTTGCAAACTAAGCTAAACGCTTGTGCTATGAAAATAGGACTAACTTGCTGATGTGGAGTGAGGTTCGAACCCGCGACCTTTGGATAGCGAGGCGAGAGTCCTGACCACAAGACCAACAAGCTACTTCGTCCTTAGCCTTTTCCCCAGGCTTTACTTTTTCTTTGAGGATCTTTTTTCTTTAAAATCCAGTTCCACTTCTATATCAACAACGTCGTCAAAAGCTCTATTGTCTTTACTTGCAATTTTCAGACCTTTCATACAGAACGTCGAATTGCCTATCACATATTTTACCACATATTTGTCGTAACAATCCCTGAACCAAATTCCATGCTGTACTGTAGTCTAGGTTTTTACTTTGTATATGTATAGGAACAGGAGTTGTAACAAGAAAAACATCCAGCAAAACAAAACACATAAAAATGTTTTCTTTAGTCCACTGACTGATCAAGTTCCTTGCCGTGAACTTAGATTTACAATCAAAATTTCCACTGGATATTTACCACAAAACATAACAAACGATTTTATGTTTTGAGGTTATTTTTCAGGTTTCGGGATCTATCGGAATCGGGAATCTGAAATATCTTCTTTTTTTTTTGGATATCGGAATCGGAAAATTTAAACCAAGGTCGTTACCCATTCCGTTTTCGAAAAGCTTATAAAATGAGCATTATTTGTCATTAAATTGTATTTTTTATAACTTTAAGAAGCAGCATTTGTGTAAATATAACAAATATGTATTTGAAATTGTAAGAAATATAAGGATTTCGTCACCCCTTATTTATCTTGTCATAAGGTTAAAATCGTCATTGTCAACAAAATCGTTATTGACTTATAGTGATGGCAAGAGGCTTTGAGACTTGCTCTAAAAATGGCTCCATGCTAACTATTGCTAACGTAACTACTCTAGTATCCTCTTTGCAAAATTCAATTTTGTCGTATGTGATGAAATGTTGGTGGTAAATTTGTTTTATTTTATCGTATCTATTGTCATATCCATTTAACCTTATCTTCTCATACAAAAATTGCAAAAAAATTCAATTCTATCTTGTCGAACATTCAATTTGCCTTTCAACTTGTCATATCGTCAAATAATATTCACCGATCTACGATGTCGTATAGTAGAGAGGCGATAATCAAAGCAAGCATTTAGATCACGTAACCTTTACGCTTTGAAATATTATTTTTTCACTGGCCAGAGACTGAATCGGATGACGAAACTGTGGTACAACCAGGATTTAATTTGGTATGACTTATCTCTAAAATATTCAACAGTGTATCATTTGTTATATATTGTTCTTTTATATGGAAGCAATGGTAAAGAACTTGCTTACATTCTGGGAATTAGCTCTCTCCGGGATCCTGGCGGATAGTATACGCGTGGTCATACGCTCGCGGCCCTATTCCATATTATAATAAGCGGGTGGATTATGAAGTGATCACTTCGAATCAGACCAAAATAAATAAACTATGACAGATTATTTAGAAGTAGAAAATTTTATAATACAGTACAAGTAAAGAACGCATTTATTTGTTTTTTCTTAAAATTAAGTTGTATCTAATAAGAATGGCACATTTCTTTACGAGGAGGCCGACCTGCTAGTCCGCCTCTGCACAGCGAAAGACACTTGGGCGTGGCTACGCCGCGCGCCGGTCACGTATCGTGTGTCACCCGACAGTGATATTTTTTTTAAGGGCCCTGTACACATTGGCCCAACCTCGGCAGAGCCAACGTCTCGTCCAACCTCGCAAAATGGCGGACAACGATTACACATTAGCCAACGTATCGGCCAACCTCGCTTTGGCTAAGAGCGACAGGGGCGCACTGGCACTCTTGGGGGCCCTCGGCGAGAACTAGTGAAGGGGCCCTTGCATTTTATGGAGATGTGCAATATCAAAGTTTGCATTTTTTTAAAAGTTAAACTATCATGAACTATCATTACAAGAACTTATGTAGATTATGAAAAATTTATTCGCTTTAATACAAGTCGAATAAAGTGATAAAATCTTTGCGAAAATTGGAAAAAGTTTTTTTTTTACAAGGTTTTTATCATTTTATTAAAGTTTTATTGAAACAATTTTTTTTTCATAATCGATATAAGTTACTGTAATGATAGTTCATGATAGTTCAACTTAAAAAAAAATGCAATCTTTGATACTGCATATCTCCACAACTATTGATATTAGGTCATAATTGTTTGAACATTTAACATAGGCAGGAATCTATCGGCCAAGTTTATTTTCCTAGCTCTGGTACACCTGAATATATTTTTATATAATTTTCACATACATTGACTAAGCTACTTAACGTGGGTCAAGGGGCTATGTACAAGGAATTTCAAATACGTGGCTTCAAAGCCGTAGCTGCAAGTAGGCCTATTTAATGTCAAAGGTATAAGTTAAATATGTAATTGACAAATACTATGTATGCTGGAAATAATCACGCTATTTATTCAAGGATTAATATTAAGCTCTTTAAAATGTTAATTTATCCTTTAGTACCTGCACTAAACCATATTTTTTTTAAGTTCTTAACTTGTTTTTGCCACTTCATCGATAATTAAATTCTTACTTAAATTAATACTTAATTATATTTATAAACAAAAGATTAGACATTAAATCCTGATTCAAAGTTGATCTAAGCCTATTTTTTATTATTTTTTATTTTGAAAAGATTTGCTCAAAAGTAACTTGCGTACAAGGAAGAGTTATTTTCTGGTTTGTGTCTTCTGGCCGATGTTTCGGATCCCATTGCAGGGTCCATCATCAGGGCTGATGTGTACACAGCACAGTACTCCAGAAGATACAAACCAGTAAACTCTGAGTGGCCGTGGAAACCTATGAACATTCTTAGGGATTGGTTAATATAAACTTATAAGCTATGTAAAGATTAGTAAAGAGCCCTGACTGAGATAAATCAGAAACAACATAAACAAAACAGAAACATCTAAAACACTTTGTCTTCTCTAAACAGTGAACATAATGCTTTTCTTGCAAATCTAATTCTTCATCCTCACTGTTTTCTATATCATGATTCAGCTTTGGCTTATCTTGTTCATTTCTGTCAATTTCATCGCATTCAGTCTTTATGACACTCTCATATTCGTGCAAACTGTTTCAGCTCAATTACTAAATTACTTCTGTCACCTTTAGACAGTTTAGCAATGCAACACAAAACTTCGCACAATAAACTATCAACTTTTGTGATTTCTTGGAATTTTTGGAAGCCAGGAACAGTCTTTTAAAATTTCTTTATTAGGAATAAACCTTTCTTCAATACTGGCTTTAGCATCATCTAAAATGTGGAAGTAAATGATTTTATACTTTTGACCAGATGATATTTCAGCGACTTCGTTCTTAGCCTTTTCCCCAGGCTTTACTTTTTTTTTATTAAGGATCTTTTTTCTTTAAAATCCAGTTCCACTTCTATATCAACAGCGTCGTTAAAAGCTCTACTGACTTTACTTGCATATTTTCAGATCTTTCATACAGAACGTCGAATTGCCTATCACATCTTTACTACATATTTGTCGTAACAATCCCTGAACCAAATTCCATGCTGTACTGTAGTCTAGATTCTTACTTTGTATATGTATAGGAACAGGAGATGTAACAAGAAAAATATCCAGCAAAACAAAAGAGATTTTCTTAAGTCCACTGACTAATCAAGTTCCTTGCCGTTAATTTAGATTTACAATCAAAATTTCCACTGGATATTTACCACAAAACATATAGAAAATGGATGAACTTTTCTGGGTGAGATTGATCATCACTTCTTAAAAACCCTTCATCTACAATCGATGAAAGAGCCTTGTGTTTACTCCAACATTTCATGTTTTGAGGTTATTTTTCAGGTTTCAGGATCTATCGGAATCGTGAATCTGAAATATCTTCTTTTTTTTGGAAATCGGAATCGGAAAATTTAAACCAATGTCGTTACCATTTCCGTTTTCGAAAAACTTATAAAATGAGCATTATTTGTCATTAAATTGTATTTTTTATAACTTTAAGAAGCAGCATTTGCGTAAATATAACAAATATGTATTTAAAACGGTAAGAAATATAAGGATTTCGTCACCCCAGTTTTATCTTGTCGTAAGGTTAAAATATTCATTGTCAACAAAATCTTTATTGACTTATAGTGATACTTGCTCTACAAATGGCTCCATG
>JADDOH010024164.1:0-18429 GCA_016648135.1 Agrypnia vestita | reverse complement strand
CATTCAATAAATGACATTTCCACAAATGTATGACGTTTTCACTTAAAATGAGTTGTTTTAGCTAATAGACGATATGACACCATGATGGCATGGCGACTGACAGAAGTTACCGCTCGGCCGCTTTGTAGCGTAGCCGGCGCTTCTCACCGCTTACCGCTCTGCCGCATTGACGCCAATTGACGCTCTGACGCTCTACCGCTCGCCGCTCGCCGCTCGTATCATACCCGGGGCCTCATGTTGACAGTTCATTTGGTGCAAAAGCGGCCGCAAAGTATGTGCAAGATGACGTCCAGTGTGGCCTGTCTTGAGGGAATCGCAGCGATAAATAAAGCGAATAATCAGGGGAAGTTAATTGGCGAAATGTATCAGAGTAATTAATACGAGGGAGAACCGGATGAAATGTTCTAGTGAATATTCAATACTCAGTGATAATAAGTTATATATTGTGAAAAAGTGCAATTTAAAGAATAGCGTTAAGTTTGATTCGTTTTAGGTAACTTTGTACATTGAATAGTTGATTAATCATTAATTAATAAACCGCTAATTAATTTCCAGTGTTTTCATTCATTCCTCCCTAGACGCGACACGTGACAACAATATAAAATGGTAATCATAAATACCCAATATGCCCTCACCACTATTTCTATTTTAATATTTAATATTAAACTACCTTCTATTTTAATATGCTCTCTTTAAACCATAAGATATACATTTTCAACAAGCGCAGTTGTAATATTTATTTAAAGAATAAAAACGAAAATATTTAAAACAAATTAAATTAATCAATTAGAAAATATCTATTTATAGAAAAAATATTTAGTTACACACAATATATTTTTTAAAATACACGTACCTATCCATGTATTTTAAAAATCTCTCGGAACAGTTTATGAGCTTTGCAAACTGAAGAACAACAATGCTTTTGTATTTCTTACTAAAATTCCTTTTCTCGGCAAGCATTTTTCATCCGACATCACCTTCATTATGTAAAACTCTGGTTTAAATTCTATTCGCAGGAAACATTCCCATACGATAAAATATTTTGCACATATATTTTTAATATTTATCGCTTTCTCGCCGTAAAGAAGACTTTACGAGCGAAGATATTTCCATTACACAGCCGCTCTCCAGAACGGCCCAATCTCTTTATTTTAAATATTATCATTTCGTCATTATACGAGCATGGAAATAAATATTAACCAATAATATTAGAAACAATTAAACTATAGGTATAAAAAAAATTATTTGCAAAAATTGTTTTGCAATTTTTGCAAATAATTTTGCAGAAAAAAAATTTCAATCCAACCGTCAATGAAGACTTTTAAGATACTTAAATAATAGTTTTTCAGTGTTTCTAATCAATTAATAGAAATGTCTTCACAATCTTCTCTATGGTGCTGAAACACGGACTCTGAGATAACGTTAGCCCAAGAGGACAGACGCTCTGTAAATGTGGTGCTGGCGACACATGCTTCGCACACCATGGACAACCCGCAAAATAAATCTAGCTGTATCTGTCCTTAATTGTATGGCTCCAAATTATCAGATTTTTTGATCATTTTTCCAGACATAAGGACATCAGAAAACAAGTTGTGATTTAAGGAAGGGAGAAAGGAATCAATCTCGATGAACTTTCCCTATACAATGTACCGGGAAAGCACTTGGGACTGACAGGAACAGGTGGCGACAAATCATCGTCATCCACAGCATCTATCATAGTTGCAGTTTCAAGATCACGACTGCTCTCATTGAGAGTAAAAGAAAAATGAAGAGAAATCTGTGGCTTTGTGATGGATTGGGGACCACGTCAGAAGGGGCCTAAAAAATCGGACCAAACAAAACTTTTGGTATCAATATTTTAACCAACGTTAATGTGGACTTCATTTCCACATCCCGTCTATGGAATGCTGTCTTATATTCTGCAAGTATATAAAATGTCCTCTTTCAGCATTCTATCCACCCTGCAATATTAGTTGTAAAGAATATATTTTGGAGAATGTAGACCGATATTTTTTTTTAAATCTACCACAACGCGTGTACTTTTCGCCAATAACGACGATGCACATTACATAACTGCTCATAAGTACTGCGTTTTTTTAAAATTGTAAAACATTTTATTAAATGAAAAATAATAATTATATACATTATGAATTATTTGATTTTTCTTTTTATATTAAGAATTGACATTCTGGAACATTTTTATAATTTAAATATAACGGTTTGCAATAATTATTACGTTTCACATATCAATTTATCTTATGTTTTATTGTTAAATTAGTATTAAGTATCTTTATTTGTAAACAAGGATTTTTTAAATAAATAAATAAAAAAAAAAATAAAAAAAATAAAAATATTTTATTATGTGAAAGCGATATCGTATAAGTTTATAGAAAGTAGTAGTTAATATTAAAGGAGAGAGGATGAGAGGAGAGAACTTGTGTATCTAAATATGTTTTTTCTAAATGAAACAATTGTAAAATTTTCGACAGTTATTTAATTCAGTCTAAACAAGTATGTATAATAAATTAATGTACCAGTTTACTTAAATAGGCGATAAAACATTCATACATATTTGAGTTTTCTAATGTGATCATAATAAATACTAAATGTATTTTACATATACAACACCATTTTTAAGAATGTGTCTCTGTCCGTTATCGAAACGGAATTCACAAATGATACATCAGTTTTGATTAATTCCATTTGTATACTGAGTCAAATAATATGTGATTTGATAAAACAACATACAATGTTAATTAGTTGGTACCATTTCAATACTTTTAGGAGATTTTCCACAAGCTTCAGAATTTGTCGAATCTGTAGAAGGATCAGCGCTATTTTCAGATTTTTTTGGTGTAAAGTGCTTTTCGAGTGTTGTTACTCTTTCTACCATGGGCACTTTCTTTTTCAAAGCATTCCAAACATTGGGTTTCCAGCAGAAAATAATGAAGATGAATACCGCTCTGAGGATATTGAAGGCATCCGTAAGGTACCATATGTAATCAGGACCTTCGACGACCCAAGATACTATCTCCATTATCCAGGACACACCCATCATGGAGAATATTTTTATGTACATGTAGTAGCTGTAAAAAAAGAATGATTAAATAAATATATTTGTATACTTTTATTGTTAAGTTAAAAATTTAGTAGGTATGTACCTACCTACATAGTTTTTTAATTTAGAAAAAATATTTCGATCAGAAAAATATTTTGTTTTCAACGTGATTGGAACCCAAAATTTGTTTAAGCCGTATGCCTATTTGAAAATGGAGTTTAAGATGTATCATTTATGAAAGACTACAAGTATAAGACTCAAATATTTCGTAATAATCATACATCACATAGTAAAATTGATTTATTGCAATATTCTGGATTGGAATAATTCCAGTAGTCTCAATTTTTCAATAAATTTTTTCTGTACATCTTTCGTTTCGAATTATTTGATTTATTTTCAATTAAGTCATTTCTAAACTTTTATTTAAGGGTATCCTTGTTATGTTTAATAATATTAATACCTACTGAACAATAATCATACTACCCGGCATCTTTACGTACATACGCTTGATTTTATAAACAACAATATACACAACTTTATACACAACTTTCCAAAATTCAAATATTAAAGTTTAAAAGCTTAAAATACCGTAAAACTGCTGTGCAGTATGGCATATAAATATATGTATATACGTAACAAAGGAAATAAATATGGAAAAAATAACCATTACCTACATATCAGTTACATAAGCATTCAAACTGACTTTATATATTTACCGATGTTTTGAAAATAACATTATTATTAAATAACCAACAAACCAATTAAAGGAATTTTCTTCAATATTATTTTGAATAAACTAAAAATAATTGATGGCCTAGATTTAAACAAAACTAATTAGCGTTCACACAACTATTAAGAATTCTAATTTACCGCATATTCAAAAAATATCTATCAATAAAAATAAAATTGTTCGCGTGTAATTTACGTAATCTTCTAGGGTTACCAAGATTAAAATTACATTTAGTGAATTCTGCCATAAAATACGTCGACATAATTTTAAGATGACCAATATTTTATTTTTTTACAATAATCGATCGATACAATTGAATAACTTTTCAGAATAACATTGCTAAGGTCAAATTTTGTATAATAATGTGTGACAGCTTGTGTTAAAGATTTTGTTCTTCATAGAGGAAATTTATTTATGTCACTACAAACCATACAAAAACATTTAAGTTAAAAATTCAGAAAGAGTATGAAGTAGGTACTTAGTGAAGTGAATGTATAAGTTAAGCCAATCGAATTTCTTTTTAATTTTTTATTAGAATTTATTGAAGTCTAAAAAGAAAAAAAATGATGGAAAGAACGATGTTGCGTGATCAAAATAAAGAAACTAGTTAGTCAAGAATTATAAATACGTATCCAGAAAATCAAGGTCATTATTATCTAAGTTTTTTAAACCTTCAATCCTTCTATATCATTACTTATTGGTGACGCCGTCCCACCTTATTTTTTTCTATGGTCCCAGTATTTTTACATTGCGTTAAATTATTTTACATTTAATCATATCAGAACAAACAGCTTTTTTGAAAACTTCTGACTATATTTCCACCGTTTAGTAAAAACCGATTTGTCAGATACGAAAACTACGTAAAAATGAGTTAGGGCATAGAAAATTTCGTGATATTTGTATAAACTCTTCATGACTTCATTATTTAGACCTTCATTAGGTACCTATGAAATAATTATTTATTTATTTTAACGTCTACGAATATAAAAAGAAAACTTCATAGTTAAAATTCAATTCTCCACGAGTTCACCAGCACTCTCAAAATAGAACGATATATAGATATATATAATATATATGATATACTTAATAATATTAGGTCCTTACATATGAAATTGGCGTTTAGTATGGGAGGAACATAAAGCCGATTTTTTTTTATTATAATATATTTATTTAATCAAAGTATGTACCATTGCTATCTATGCACTTTTGCCATCTCATAGGTAGTTCATCGATCCCTTTACTAAAAAAACCATTCGGACGGGAATCAATAAAATCTTTGAAGGCGGTTTGGACTGCCCCATCGGAGTTGAATTTTTTCCTTTGCAAGAAGTTATCCAAATTTCGAAAAAAATGGTAATCTGTTGGGGCAAGGTCCGGAGAGTACGGTGGATGTCTTAGACATTCCAATTGAAGCTCCTCTAATTTGGTAGCCGTCTGTTGTGCAGTGTGTGGTCTAGCGTTATCATGAAGCAGCAGTGGCCTAGAGCGATTAACCAGCCTCGGTTGTTTAGCAGCTAGCTTTTCCATCATGGTTTGCAGTTGCTGACAATAGACATCTGCCGTAATCGTCTGGCCAGATTTAAGAAAGCTGTAGTGAACGACACCAGCACTAGTCCACCAAACGCTCACAAGTAACTTTTTTGGAGTCAATTTTCGCTTGGGGCATGGTTTGGCTGGTTCGGCAGGGTTCAGCCATTGCGATGAGCGCTTCCGATTATCGTACAGGATCCACTTTTCATCACAGGTAATGATTCGATTTAAAATCCCTTCATTATTGTGCCGGTTGAGTAATGCAACGCAGCAGTCAACGCGCGTTTGTTGATTTGCTTCACTCAATTCGTGAGGTACCCACCTTTCAAGCTTTTTCACCTTACCAATTTGCTTCAAGTGGATTAAAACAGTTTTATCACTAACACCGCAGCCTGCAGCTAACTCGGATGTGGTTTGCGATGGATCCGCTTCCACAATAGCCTTCAATTCTTCATTATCAACTTTGGTCTCCGGCCGTCCACGGGGCTTGTTCTGCAGGTCGAAATTTCCAGAACGAAAACGTTGGAACCAAAAACGCACTGTGTTTTCTTTTGCGGCACCGTCGCCATACACATCATTAATCCTTCGAGCCGTTTCTGCAGCACTGGTGCCACGGTGGAACTCGTACTCGTAAATAACGCGATATTTCAAGTTTTTCATTTTGTAAACTGAGTGACGCAAAGAAAAAAACAATTGAGGAAAAAACAAATGAATTATAATTTTCAAAACAGAAATACATGAGTAAATAGCTGTATAAATTTGGATTTGGAATTCCTAACCAAAGAGAAGATATTTGAGATCAAATTTGCCAGTACGGCAAAACGCCAATTTCATATGTAAGGACCTAATATATATATATATATATATCGTCCTATTTTGAAAGTGCAGGTAACTTCATTCCGTACGCTCGTAAACTTGACGGGGATCGCGAGCGGCAAAAATGGCGGCACCTTCACTTCAGCAGCCGACAATCAAAGATGGGACCCTCCTAGGAGGTAAGCTAACGACAGAGCAGCTTGAAATAACATGAATCAGCATCCTTGTATTTATACGATTGCGTGTTAAAAAGTGCTTTTTATCATAGCGTCTTTCTTACACGGGCCGTGAATCTGCCCGAAGGCACGATGGCGCGCGGTGTCGTGCGGAATCCCGACTAGAGGCGGGACAAGCCGATGCAGGGATGCAATCCGGACATCATCTGCATCGGGGTCTGATGCATCGGTACAAGATTGTTCCCCGGACCCAAGGGGGAGCTATCCAGTCCGGATGCCGTATCTGGCCAGCCTCTGCATGAGGCCGCGAAATCCCAACGAGACGCGTTTCGGATGGCGAACAATCAAATCTGGTATCCTAAAATCTCAAAATCCTCAAGTGCAAGTCACTCCTTTGTCTGCGAGACGTCGCTGCTAAATATGGGAGGTTATGAAGCCCACAGCAAGTAGAAACTTTTTAAAACATCGATCAACCGTCTACAATCTCATATTGCGTCATGTTGTTGTGACATTTTATTTAGTGTTCGGGTTAGATTAAGATTAAGATGAGATCAATATCAATGGGACCAGTGAAAAACACGGTATTGCTGAAATCCTAGCATGTTTATTAAACAAACGTGATATACAGAACAAATAATAGTAAGATCAAGTAAGGCTATGATCTTGTCCAGAGTGGATGAGTGGCTCTCCAAGGTTAGTCCGAGAGTCTCCGTCGGTAGACCGAAGCCGAGCGTAGAGGTTGAAGTTCGGCGACGTCAGCTCAATCAGATATGTGTAGGTAGTTACTGAAGTTCGTATTCCCGAAAATTGGAAATGCCCGATGACCTCGGTCGATGGATCTCGAAGTTGGTTGGAGAAGTTGTAGTTCTGTGGCATCAGCTCAATCAGATATGTTTAGGTAGTAGGTACTGAAGTTCGTATTTCCGAAAATTGGAAATGTCTGACGATCTCAGTCGATAAATCTCGAAGCTGGTTGAAGAAGTTGAAACTCTCCGGCGTCAACTCAATCAGATATAGGTGGTAGGTATTGAAGTTAGTATTTCCGACGATTGGAAATATCCGACGATCTCCGTCAATAAATCTCGAAGTCTGCTCGAGAAGATGTAGTTCTGCGGCGTCAGCCCAATCAGATATCAATAAGTAGTAGATACTGACGCTCGTAATTCCGTCCGTCGGAATTGGGTAGTGGTTCTCTGTCGATAAATCTCGAAGTCTGCTCGACAATATGTACCTTTACGGCGTCAGCCCAATCAGATATCAGTAAGTGGTAGATACTGAAGCTCGTAATTCCGTCCGTCGGAATTGGGTAGTGGTTCTCTGTCGATAAATCTCGAAGTCTGCTCGACAATATGTACCTCTGCGGCGTCAGCCCAATCAGATATCAGTAAGTGGTAGATACTGAAGCTCGTAATTCCGTCCGCCGGTATTGGGTAGTGGTTCTCTGTCGATAAATCTCGAAGTCTGCTCGAGAAGATTTTGCTCTGCGGCGTCAGCCCAATCAGATATGTGTAGGTGGTAGGTATTGAAGTTCGTAATTCCATCCGTAGGAATTGGGTAGTGGTTCTTCGTCGATAAATCTCGAAGTCTGCTCGAGAAGATGTAGCTCTGCGGCGTCAGCCCAATCAGATATCAGTAAGTAGTAAATACTGAAGCTTGTAATTCCGTCCGCCGGAATTGGGTAGTGGTTCTCCGTCGATAAATCTCCCGGTCGTCAAAAAAAACTCCTTCGTATTATAGTCGATGACGTCAGCTTATCGTATGATAGGTTGATATGATATGATCAAGTTCTTTATTTTTCAAGATTAATTTATGTGAATGATTTCCGCTGGGTTATTTTTTTTTAAATTTTTTTTTTATATATTTATATTTTTATATATTTATATAATTTCCACGTGCGAGGCGCGACACCGTCTTTTAGCAAATTTCAATTTAGAAGTTCATTTAAAAATATTGGAACGCGGCCGCGCTGCGTGGAATAATCATGTATAAGTAAATTTAAATCATGGTTATAGATGCACTGCCAGCATGTTTGTGTGGTTATCCACTGTCATAGATACCAGCAGCTAGATTGTTAAATAAACCCATGTCAATTTCTGTAACACTTGTTTTTCTCCATGCAATGCCCGATGTTTCATTATTATGTTGTATCTTTGGCATCTATTGTTGGTGAGTGTGACATGGTGCTTCCCGGAGACCCTGCGCGCTGCTGGGAGACCCTGAGAGTAGCTTTACGAGAGAGTATTTGCTACGGAAGCAATGTGCGTAGGATGTTGATGAGAAGCAGCGTTGAGATATCTATTGGTATGTGTAGGTTCGCGGTAAACCGTATGGCTTAGTGTCCCGTTGGATTTCTTTGTCAATAGGATATCTAAGAATGCTAGTTGTTTGTTATATATATATATATATGCATATATTAGGTCCTTACATATGAAATTGATGTTTTGCCGTACTGGCAAATTTGATCTCAAATATTTTCTCTTTGGTTAGGAATTCCAAATCCAAATTTATACAGCTATTTACTCATGTATTTGTGTTTTGAAAATTATAATTCATTTGTTTTTTCCTCAATTGTTTTTTTCTTTGCGTCACTCAGTTTACAAAATGAAAAACTTGAAATATCGCGTTATTTACGAGTACGAGTTCCACCGTGGCACCAGTGCTGCAGAAACGGCTCGAAGGATTAATGATGTGTATGGCGACGGTGCCGCAAAAGAAAACACAGTGCGTTTTTGGTTCCAACGTTTTCGTTCTGGAAATTTCGACCTGCAGAACAAGCCCCGTGGACGGCCGGAGACCAAAGTTGATAATGAAGAATTGAAGGCTATTGTGGAAGCGGATCATCGCAAACCACATCCGAGTTAGCTGCAGGCTGCGGTGTTAGTGATAAAACTGTTTTAATCCACTTGAAGCAAATTGGTAAGGTGAAAAAGCTTGAAAGGTGGGTACCTCACGAATTGAGTGAAGCAAATCAACAAACGCGCGTTGACTGCTGCGTTGCATTACTCAACCGGCACATAATGAAGGGATTTTAAATCGAAATCTGGCCATATGATTTACGGCAGATGTCTCTTGTCAGCAACGGCAACTCAGATGGAAAGATAACTGCTCTAATAAACAACCGAGGCTGGTAATCGCTCTAGGCACTGCTGCTTCTGTAACGCTAGACACCACTGCACAACAGACGGCTACCAACTAGAGAAGCTTCAATTGAAATGTCTAAGACATCCACCGTACTCTCCGGACCTTGCCCCAACAGATTACCATTTTTTTCGAAATTTGGATAACTTCTTGCAAAGGAAAAAATTCAACTCCGATGGGGCAGTCCAAACCGCCTTTAAAGATTTTATTGATTCCCGTTCGAATGGTTTTTTTAGTAAAGGGATCGATGAACTACCTATGAGATGGCAGAAGTGCATAGATAGCAATGGTACATACTTTGATTAAATAAATATATTATAATAAAAAAAAATCGGCTTTACGTTCCTCCCACACTAAACGCCAATTTCATATGTAAGGACCTAATATTAGAAAATGCAATCAATATAAGTGCACTATACGTGAAGGTGATGTTCTGACAGCAACACCTAGGCATGGTTGCTTTTTGTAGATGATTTGATTTTATAGCACTTTGATTTTATAGCGCACGAATGTTGCATTGCAATATTCCGCTACCGGTACGGGAGGTAGCGTTGCATTTTTCTTGGAATTTCATCCCGAATAAATTTCATTTTGGTAGTTATGTTATGTTCAGACATCAGCAAAGTGAGTGCTAGTTGCCGCACCCGCGGTGGAGCTAAAGGTGTCAGCCTGTGAAAGTTCAAAAAACTTTGCTACGAGTATTTTCATACAATGAAAACAACTTAATAAGTAAGAAGAATCTATTGACTGATCTACTTGCCAGTCATAGTAGAAAGCGGTATTACTTATCTTAAATTAATATAATACTGATTGAAATTGAAATAAAAAGTTATTTTAGTGTTAACAGAAATAAAAATCATTGTCAGCTGGATGTTTGTGGTTGTAAATATCGTCAGTTAATTTGCCAAAGTGACTATCCAAGGCTTAGACGCACTGAGCGCGCAGCATGTTTATGACCCTGACTGACAGTTTGAGCCCATTAGAAATACATCGAACGATTTTTTTTTTGATTAGGTTCATATAACTCCTCCTCTTCAACACAGCTGAAATGATCTTTTATATCATTTTTCAATGAAAAATGATATAAAAGATCATCTTATGAATTTTGGCATTGTATGAAAATACTCGAAGCAGATTTTTTTAAACGATTTCCACAAACTGTCACCTTTAGCTCCTCCGCTACTGGAGCAGCGGATGTTCAGAGCTCCTGTGTATTAGGGAGAATCTATTATATACCTCACTTTGTCCGCATTTCCCACAAATCATTTTCACAATAATTTTTAAATTTTCAAAGCAAGACACACTTTTGCTTGGCATTATGTTAAATTTAGAATAATATAAAATATTCTGTTTTAAACCACTTATTACCACATTGTATATTATACTATATATGTTTATACTATCTATATTATTCTTGTAAATAAACATTCTTTATATGTATTTATATGTATTCTATATATATTCCATATTAGACTTGTCCTGAAGAAAGTTGAGATCGACCGAAACTCCTTAATGAATGTATATATATGTAGTAATAAGTGGTTTAGAACTAAGTATTTTATTTTAATTTTAATAAAATAATTTTCCTTTCACAACTTTACATACATGAATTATTTCAATTTAATCACATTATGAATACCTTTTTTCTTTGTAGTAATTTCATTTTACCATTCAATTTAAATATTGATTAAGTTCTTATTGCTAAATAAGATGAATTTAACCGCCTTGTATTATATTGATGATTTTTAACATTTTATTGCCAATTTTATGTCTACCAGAAATACCAACTATTAAAAGAAATAATTAATGGTGAATTTATTAACACATAATACAGTGAATTATTGGTTGAACTCACTGATTGAACAGTGAAACTTGAGTACGATTATGTACCACGTGAATAGAGTTTTGTGATACGCCTCTACAAATACAAAAATACCACGGTTACCTTTTCTTTTGCCTGGGTGTGACAGAACTGTTGCCCGCGTGCGTAACGCTGTCTCCTTGCTCCAAAGCCTCGGATCCTCTACTCAGCAGAATAATCCGCCACGTCGTGTATAAGAAAAAACAGGTATTGCAAAGCAAGAGCAATCCCATTGGGCCATAGAAAAACAGCACCTGAGATTCTTTTTCTGAAAATCATATCAAACAATATTAAAATATAATATCTCTAATAAAGAGCGAAACCAATATCAAAAATAATTTTCTGAAAAAATAGTGAAAAATAATTGTTATAATTTAATTTATACTCAAGTCAGTCAAGTTTAAGACCACGTGGCAATATAAAGTTTATGCGAGTGAGGTGAAGCCAGACCTGCTTAGACTCTAGCCCCTCGAGTGTCCCAAATGGACCAATCGCGCTCGAAGGATATCGCCCAACGAGAAGCCCGCAGCGCCGGCAAAGTACCTAACTCATTCCCTCACCGCCCGCCGCCCGCGTTGCCGCGCTCAAACCCGCGCTCCGTATATTGTTGTCTAACGCATTCTCAAACATGTAAAGTATTTGTGACTTCAATAAACCATCGAGTTAAATGTGAGTACATTCTTCTTATTCATCTTGCATCGCATCCCGTTCCGCCTTAAATACACATTCACGCACATTCACACGCCTTCAGCGTTCACTCGACATGCATCAAAAACTGATAGTGCATTTTGGCAGAGGTGCACAATCACACTGATTCCTTCGCGAATACACGCACGTTAATTAACATTCAATCATATCCACCACACTGGTGACACGAATTTGATTCATAGTGCATTTTGGCAGAGGTGCACAATCACACTGATTCCTTCACGAATATACGCACGTTAATTAACATTCAATCATATCCACCACACTGGTGACACGAATTTGATTCATAGTGCATTTTGGCAGAGGTGCACAATCACACTGATTCCTTCGCGAATACACGCACGTTAATTAACATTCAATCATATCCACCACACTGGTGACACGAATTTGATTCATATCGTGCGGAACAAGCTGGTCCTGTCGAGACGGATTGCTGGTCTTCGCTTCGCATCACCAGAGCCAACCAGGATGTCGCACGCTGGGGATGAGCCGCAGTACATGGACGACGACGCCCAGTACCAGGAGAGCGGCAGCCAGCGACGGGGGGAGTCAGTGGCATCGGAGCGAACTCGATCCGAGTCTCGCAGAAGCCGCGCATCTAGCCGGTCATCCAGCCGGTCATCACGCTCCACCGAAGACACCGTTCGGAGACTTCGGGAGGAGCTTCGCCGCGAGCGCCGGCGCATGGATGAACAGCGCCGGGACTACACGCGCATGGTCCGCGCGATGGCTGCCAGCCAGAGGCCGCAGCCAACACTTCTGGAGGGTGGCCCTGAAAAGGGCCTTCCTTACAACGGTCCGAGGCAAGGACCTTCCGCGGCCGCAACCGAGTGGCCGCAGTCAACACTCCAGGAGGGTGGCCCTGAAAGGGGCCTTTCTCACAACGGTCCGAGGCAAGGACCTTCCGCGGCCGCAACCGAGATGGCAGCACCGGCGGCGGCAGCCGACAGTGCCCCGAGGGAGGGGGTACTACCAGTGGCGGCGGATGCAGCCAGTGGCGCCTCGGAAGGAGTGAGACCCTCCTTTGAAGGTATCAATTATAATATTATGGCTGGTAGCGCCCTCCCAGGGGAGGCGCAGGCCTCAGTGGGGGTGGCAGTGGTCCACCACCCACAGGGTGGGGCACCCACCCACCCACAGGGTGGGGCACCCACCCACCCACAGGGTGGGGCACCCACCCACCCACAGGGTGGGGCACCCACCCACCCACAGGGTGGGGCGCCCACCCACCCACAGGGTGGGGCACCCACCCACCCACAGTGGGTGGCGCCCACCCACCCACAGGGTGGGGCACCCACCCACCCACAGGGTGGGGCACCCACCCACCCACAGGGTGGGGCACCCACCCACCCACAGGGTGGGGCGCCCACCCACCCACAGGGGGGGGCGCCCACCCACCCACAGGGGGAGGCGCCCACCCACCCACCGGGTGGGCCACCCACCGGCCAGCCTGGAGTGGCCAATGCTGGCGTAGCTTGGCCCAACGTCGGCCAACCTGGAGCGGCCAATGCTGGCGTAGCTTGGCCCAACGTCGGCCAACCTGGAGCGGCCAATGCTGGCGTAGCTTGGCCCAACGTCGGCCAACCTGGAGCGGCCAATGCTGGCGTAGCTTGGCCCAATGCCGGCCAGCCCATCAACACCAACGCCAGCCAACCTACTGCAGCCAATGGGAGCCAGCATGCTGCTTCATCGTGGGCCAATGCAGGCCAACCCTCCACGGCCAATGGAGGCCAACCTGCCGCCGCTGTAGCAGGACCATCGTGGGCCAATGGAGGCCAGCCTGCTGCTGTAGCTGGACCATCGTGGGCCAATGGGCCATAGCTGGACCATCGTGGGCCAATGGAGGCCAGCATGCTGCTGTTGCTGGATCAGCATGGTCCAATGGTAGCCAACCTGCTGCTGCTACCGGACCAACCTGGGCCAATGCAGGCCAAAGCGCAGCAGCCATCACCAGCCAAGGCGTGGAAGGCATCGTCGGAAGCACGTTTCCAACCACCAATCCAGCTGCACAGATGGGAGGGCAAGGAGGCCCATGGAATAATACCACCACCAACGCCTTCACTAGGGAATGGGTGCTGCGGCAGAACCAAGGAGCGCCTGGCATGGATCAAAGCCAACCCCCTGCTTCAATGATTATGGCGCGTCAATGTGGGGTGAAGGAGCTACCCCCATTTGGCGGAGAAGCGTTCGAGTGGCCGACGTTCTTCGCCCAATTCCACCAATCCACGGCGCTGTGTGGGTTCTCTGATCACGAGAACCTCATCCGTCTTCAGACCGCGCTCAAGGGAAAAGCGCGAGAAGCCGTGTCAGCAATGCTCATCGATCCGAGCGGCATTGCTGAGATCATGCGGACGCTCCAGGATCGCTTCGGGAACCCGAGAGCCATCATTGACAACATGCTGGGGAAGGTGCGCCGCTACCCAGTGATCGCCGAAAGCGCGCCAGTGGACGCGGTGCTGGACTACGCCCTCATTATAAGGAACGCAGTGTCCACCATCAGAGCGATTGACCCGTCGCATTTGACGTCTCTGCCAATCCTCACCGATATGGTGGGAAAGTTGCCGAGCGCAACCCGCATGCTGTGGCTGCACTCGCTGGTGGGGAAGCCGGGACCTCCAACATGCCAGACGTTTTCGGACTGGCTGACCGTCGTACTAGGGCCAGTGGATACATCAGGACTGAGGACCATGGCCACTCTCCCGCAGCGGAGTGGACATGTGCACCATACCACTGGCGGCAACGGGGCTCCGGAGAGCCGCCCGGGACCAAGCCAAGCACCCAGGCCCCCACCACCGGCAAGGAACACCACCCCCTGTCAGATGTGCAATAGCAACACGCACGCGCTACCCCAATGCAATACTTACCTGGCCAAGACATTGCCGGAGCGCTGGAGCGCGGTTAGGCAGTTTTATCTCTGCACCAAATGCCTCAAGAGCGGCCATAGATGGAAGGATTGCCGCGCCAAGCCTTGCGGTGTCAATGGCTGTAAATCGCAGCATCACAGGACGCTGCACGACCCGAACACTGACAGAGACCGAAAGAGGAAGAGCGACAAACGAAGAGAACCGCGCTCCAAAGGATCGGGCTCAAAGCGCGGGCCAAGGAACGGAGGAAAGGGCACAGCAGCGGGTGGCGCTTCCAAGGTGACCAAGGAGGAGACGGTTACCAACACCGGAGGACAGTCGCAGGGACAAGAACGCGCGGTTTACTTGAAAGTAATACCGGTAACCATCGGTGGACCACGCGGCCAAGTGAACGTGCACGCGCTCCTCGACGAGGGATCATCAGTCACTCTCATCGAGGAAGAAGTGGCGAGTGCCGTCGGAGCCCGAGGACCAGTGCGCGCCCTGCGCATTCATGGTGCGGGCGGCATGTGCTCATCGGACGACCGATCCCGTGTGGTGTGCGTCACAGTGCGTGGAGATGGCCCCGAGTATCCGGTGAGAGCGAGTACGGTGCGGCAGCTAGCCCTGCCACCTCAACGGGTCGTGAGTGACCCGCGCTCGCTGTCCATAATGGACCAGGTGGTGACAGATGAAGTGGTGCCCCAACTACTGATTGGCCAGGACCACGCACACCTGATTGTGTCACGCGAGGCGAGCGAGATACAACGAGATGGAATACGCTCCCGGACTAAACTAGGATGGGCCGCCCATGGAGTGCTCGGGACCCAGCCCGGCACGGGCACGGCGATCGTATTGACGTTCGTCGCTTCGAAAAGCCACTCCACCGAAGACCACCTGGAAGCACTTATACGGGACCACTTCGCAGCTGACTCACTGGGGATCACCGCCGCAGCGCGGGTCAGCAAAGGGGATGCGCGAGCCAAGGCCATCATGGAGGCAACCACACGCCAGCTGCCCACCGGCCACTGGGAGACTGGACTGTTGTGGAAGGAAGATAACCACCACTGCCCGATAACCGTCAGTGTGCTGTCAACCGCCTGAATGGCATTGAGAGGAAAATGCAGAAGGACCCCGCATATGCAGCAGCATATTCAGCCAAGATGGCCGAATACACCGAGAAGGGGTACGCGCACGCCTTGACGCCGGCCATGGAGGCCCAGTTATCGGGCAAATTCTACCTGCCACACTTCGCCGTCTTCAATCCTAATAAACCAGGAAAGATCCGGATAGTATTCGATGCGGCGAGCAAATGCCGAGGTGTCTGCCTAAATGATGTGTTGCTGACTGGACCGGACCTGCTCAGCTCTCTGGTGGGCAGTGTGTTTCGGTTCAGGGAAAGAAGGGTGGCGCTGGCGGCGGACGTAAAAGAGATGTTCCTTCGGATTAAAATCAAGAAGGAAGATCAAGCGGCGCAGCTATATCTGTGGAGACCACCAGGCGAGCCAAGCCCGAGGACCTACCAGATGTCGTCAATGGTCTTCGGGGCGACATGCTCGCCAAGCAGCGCCCAGTACGTAAGGAACCGCATAGCGGACGCCAGCGCCAAGGAGTTTCCGGCCGCAGCCCAGGCGGTGCGGGACACCTTCTACATGGATGACTACCTAGATGCGGTAGACACCGTCCAAGAGGCGGTCACAATGATGCAACAGGTGTCGCAGATACTGCAACGAGGCAGCATGACACTTACCAATTGGGCATCGAACAGTCCAGAGGTTCTAAGCCGCATTGAGCCCGCTCTGCGAGCAGTGGAACCGACACGGATCATCGGCGAAGAAACGACGACGGAGAGAGTGCTCGGGATTATGTGGGAACCGGCATCGGACGAATTTATATTTAAATTCGTCAATCTACCTGAGATAGCAGAAGCCGACCACCCGACCAAAAGGGAGTTGCTGAGCACAGTGATGCGCATATTTGATCCGGTAGGGTTCCTCGCCTGCCTGATAATACGCTCCAAGATCCTGCTGCAAGAAGTGTGGCGATCAAAGGTCGGATGGGATGAGAGGATTATCTCCGAGCACGCCGAGAAGTGGCGGGAATGGTACGCACTGGTGAAGAACAGCCAGTGCAGGATACAACGCCAGAGCGTGTCGCAGCGAACTAGCAAGCTGGAATTGCATATGTTCTGCGACGCGTCGGAGAAGGCCTGCTGCGCAGTGGCTTACTTCGTCGAAAAGAAGAGAGAAGGCATAGGGGTTGCCTTCATCTCGGCGAAATGTAAAGTGGCGCCATTGAAGCCGCTTTCCATACCACGAATGGAATTGCAGGCGGCCCTAATAGCCGCACGGCTGGCAGCCACTATTAGAAAGGAGCACCGCTGTACCATCTCCAGGACAATTTATTGGACGGATTCCACCACGGTGCTATGTTGGCTGAGGACTGACCCCCGGTCTTACTCAGTGTTCGTCGCCAACAGACTTGGCGAGATTGACGAACTCACTGACGCCGCTTCCTGGAGATGGGTGCCCACTCGACTCAATCCCGCTGATATTGGGACGCGGGACGGCGAGCCGCCGAACCTGGCCGCGAACGGAGTATGGTTCAGTGGGCCAGGTTTCCTCAAGACAGGAGAGTCGACGTGGCCACAAGAGAGTCATAGACTACGGCCAGAAGAGGCCCTGATGGAAAAGAGGGCGGACACGGTGCTCTTGATCCGACGTCCTACGACGGGGGGAGCGCTACCAGACATTCAGCGCTTCTCATCATGGATCCGGCTACTGCGAGCCACTGCGTGGGTGCGACGTTTCGTGGCAAATTGCCGCCAACGTAAGGACAAGCGCGCCAGACAAGATGTCTCAGCGGACGAGCGTGCCGCGGCTGAGCGCGCTTGGATTCTGCATGCCCAGGCAGATGCCTTCGGCAACGAGGTGAAGACTCTCCGGAAAAGTGGAGCAGTCGCGAAGACCAGCCGGCTGTATCAGTTGACGCCCAGTTTGGATGAACATGGTGTCATAAGAATGGGGACTCGGCTTGAAAGTACGAATGTTGAGGGAATTCCGCAGGGGTTGCGAGCGCCCGTGGTGTTGGACGGGGCTCACCCCTACACGAGACTTATGGTACGGCACTACCACGAGAAAGAGAATCACCCGGGCACAGAAAGGACTGTGTCGGACGTACGAGAGAACTTTTACGTTTTGCGGCTGAGGCCGGTTGTCCGCCGAGTGAAATTTGAGTGCCAAAGATGCAAGAACGCGAGGAGCAAGCCGACCCCGCCGTTGATGGGGCAACTACCAGACTGCCGGCTGGCGCACCACACGCCCGCATTTCACCATTGCGGGCTTGACTACTTCGGACCGATGCAAGTAACCATCGGACGAAGAAAGGAGAAGCGATACGGGGCGCTGTTCACTTGTATGACCACACGCGCCGTACACGTGGAACTGGCCGAATCGCTATCCGCAGACTCGGCGATACTAGCAATCAGGCGAATGGCCGCAAGGCGGGGCCATCCGCGCTTCCTGTACTCCGATAACGGGACCAATTTCCAGGGCGCGGAGAAAGAGATG
>JADDOH010024163.1:0-174072 GCA_016648135.1 Agrypnia vestita | reverse complement strand
TTCGCGAATACACGCACGTTAATTAACATTCAATCATATCCACCACACTGGTGACACGAATTTGATTCATATCGTGCGGAACAAGCTGGTCCTGTCGAGACGGATTGCTGGTCTTCGCTTCGCATCACCAGAGCCAACCAGGATGTCGCACGCTGGGGATGAGCCGCAGTACATGGAGGACGACGCCCAGTACCAGGAGAGCGGCAGCCAGCGACGGGGGGAGTCAGTGGCATCGGAGCGAACTCGATCCGAGTCTCGCAGAAGCCGCGCATCTAGCCGGTCATCCAGCCGGTCATCACGCTCCACCGAAGACACCGTTCGGAGACTTCGGGAGGAGCTTCGCCGCGAGCGCCGGCGCATGGATGAACAGCGCCGGGACTACACGCGCATGGTCCGCGCGATGGCTGCCAGCCAGAGGCCGCAGCCAACACTTCTGGAGGGTGGCCCTGAAAAGGGCCTTTCTTACAACGGTCCGAGGCAAGGACCTTCCGCGGCCGCAACCGAGTGGCCGCAGTCAACACTCCAGGAGGGTGGCCCTGAAAGGGGCCTTTCTCACAACGGTCCGAGGCAAGGACCTTCCGCGGCCGCAACCGAGATGGCAGCACCACCGGCGGCGGCAGCCGACAGTGCCCCGAGGGAGGGGGTACTACCAGTGGCGGCGGATGCAGCCAGTGGCGCCTCGAAAGGAGTGAGACCCTCCTTTGAAGGTATCAGTTGTAATATTATGGCTGGTAGCGCCCTCCCAGGGGAGGCGCAGGCCTCAGTGGGGGTGGCAGTGGTCCACCACCCACAGGGTGGGGCACCCACCCACCCACAGGGTGGGGCACCCACCCACCCACAGGGTGGGGCGCCCACCCACCCACAGTGGGTGGCGCCCACCCACCCACAGGGTGGGGCACCCACCCACCCACAGGGTGGGGCGCCCACCCACCCACAGGGTGGGGCACCCACCCACCCACAGTGGGTGGCGCCCACCCACCCACAGGGTGGGGCACCCACCCACCCACAGGGTGGGGCACCCACCCACCCACAGGGTGGGGCGCCCACCCACCCACAGGGGGGGGCGCCCACCCACCCACAGGGGGGGGCGCCCACCCACCCACAGGGGGAGGCGCCCACCCACCCACCGGGTGGGCCACCCACCGGCCAGCCTGGAGTGGCCAATGCTGGCGTAGCTTGGCCCAACGTCGGCCAACCTGGAGCGGCCAATGCTGGCGTAGCTTGGCCCAACGTCGGCCAACCTGGAGCGGCCAATGCTGGCGTAGCTTGGCCCAACGCCGGCCAACCTGGAGCGGCCAATGCTGGCGTAGCTTGGCCCAATGCCGGCCAGCCCATCAACACCAACGCCAGCCAACCTACTGCAGCCAATGGGAGCCAGCATGCTGCTTCATCGTGGGCCAATGCAGGCCAACCCTCCACGGCCAATGGAGGCCAACCTGCCGCCGCTGTAGCAGGACCATCGTGGGCCAATGGAGGCCAGCCTGCTGCTGTAGCTGGACCATCGTGGGCCAATGGAGGCCAACCTGCTGCTGTAGCTGGACCATCGTGGGCCAATGGAGGCCAACATGCTGCTGTTGCTGGATCAGCATGGTCCAATGGTAGCCAACCTGCTGCTGCTACCGGACCAACCTGGGCCAATGCAGGCCAAAGCGCGGCAGCCATCACCAGCCAAGGCGTGGAAGGCATCGTCGGAAGCACGTTTCCAACCACCAATCCAGCTGCACAGATGGGAGGGCAAGGAGGCCCATGGAATAATATCACCACCAACGCCTTCACTAGGGAATGGGTGCTGCGGCAGAACCAAGGAGCGCCTGGCATGGATCAAAGCCAGCCCCCTGCTTCAATGATTATGGCGCGTCAATGTGGGGTGAAGGAGCTACCCCCATTCGGCGGAGAAGCGTTCGAGTGGCCGACGTTCTTCGCCCAATTCCACCAATCCACGGCGCTGTGTGGGTTCTCTGATCACGAGAACCTCATCCGTCTTCAGACCGCGCTCAAGGGAAAAGCGCGAGAAGCCGTGTCAGCAATGCTCATCGATCCGAGCGGCATTGCTGAGATCATGCGGACGCTCCAGGATCGCTTCGGGAACCCGAGAGCCATCATTGACAACATGCTGGGGAAGGTGCGCCGCTACCCAGTGATCGCCGAAAGCGCGCCAGTGGACGCGGTGCTGGACTACGCCCTCATTATAAGGAACGCAGTGTCCACCATCAGAGCGATTGACCCGTCGCATTTGACGTCTCTGCCAATCCTCACCGATATGGTGGGAAAGTTGCCGAGCGCAACCCGCATGCTGTGGCTGCACTCGCTGGTGGGGAAGCCGGGACCTCCAACATGCCAGACGTTTTCGGACTGGCTGACCGTCGTACTAGGTCCAGTGGATACATCAGGACTGAGGACCATGGCCACTCTCCCGCAGCGGAGTGGACATGTGCACCATACCACTGGCGGCAACGGGGCTCTGGAGAGCCGCCCGGGACCAAGCCAAGCACCCAGGCCCCCACCACCGGCAAGGAACACCACCCCCTGTCAGATGTGCAATAGCAACACGCACGCGCTACCCCAATGCAATACTTACCTGGCCAAGACATTGCCGGAGCGCTGGGGCGCGGTTAGGCAGTTTTATCTCTGTACCAAATGCCTCAAGAGCGGCCATAGATGGAAGGATTGCCGCGCCAAGCCTTGCGGTGTCAATGGCTGTAAATCGCAGCATCACAGGACGCTGCACGACCCGAACACTGACAGAGACCGAAAGAGGAAGAGCGACAAACGAAGAGAACCGCGCTCCAAAGGATCGGGCTCAAAGCGCGGGCCAAGGAACGGAGGAAAGGGCACAGCAGCGGGTGGCGCTTCCAAGGTGACCAAGGAGGAGACGGTTACCAACACCGGAGGACAGTCGCAGGGACAAGAACGCGCGGTTTACTTGAAAGTAATACCGGTAACCATCGGTGGACCACGCGGCCAAGTGAACGTGCACGCGCTCCTCGACGAGGGATCATCAGTCACTCTCATCGAGGAAGAAGTGGCGAGTGCCGTCGGAGCCCGAGGACCAGTGCGCGCCCTGCGCATTCATGGTGCGGGCGGCATGTGCTCATCGGACGACCGATCCCGTGTGGTGTGCGTCACAGTGCGTGGAGATGGCCCCGAGTATCCGGTGAGAGCGAGTACGGTGCGGCAGCTAGCCCTGCCACCTCAACGGGTCGTGAGTGACCCGCGCTCGCTGTCCATAATGGACCAGGTGGTGACAGATGAAGTGGTGCCCCAATTACTGATTGGCCAGGACCACGCACACCTGATTGTGTCACGCGAGGCGAGCGAGATACAACGAGATGGAATACGCTCCCGGACTAAACTAGGATGGGCCGCCCATGGAGTGCTCGGGACCCAGCCCGGCACGGGCACGGCGATCGTATTAACGTTCGTCGCTTCGAAAAGCCACTCCACCGAAGACCACCTGGAAGCACTTATACGGGACCACTTCGCAGCTGACTCACTGGGGATCACCGCCGCAGCGCGGGTCAGCAAAGGGGATGCGCGAGCCAAGGCCATCATGGAGGCAACCACACGCCAGCTGCCCACCGGCCACTGGGAGACTGGACTGTTGTGGAAGGAAGATAACCACCACTGCCCGATAACCGTCAGTGTGCTGTCAACCGCCTGAATGGCATTGAGAGGAAAATGCAGAAGGACCCCGCATATGCAGCAGCATATTCAGCCAAGATGGCCGAATACACCGAGAAGGGGTACGCGCACGCCTTGACGCCGGCCATGGAGGCCCAGTTATCGGGCAAATTCTACCTGCCACACTTCGCCGTCTTCAATCCTAATAAACCAGGAAAGATCCGGATAGTGTTCAATGCGGCGAGCAAATGCCGAGGTGTCTGCCTAAATGATGTGTTGCTGACTGGACCGGACCTGCTCAGCTCTCTGGTGGGCAGTGTGTTTCGGTTCAGGGAAGGAAGGGTGGCGCTGGCGGCGGACGTAAAAGAGATGTTCCTTCGGATTAAAATCAAGAAGGAAGATCAAGCGGCGCAGCTATATCTGTGGAGACCACCAGGCGAGCCAAGCCCGAGGACCTACCAGATGTCGTCAATGGTCTTCGGGGCGACATGCTCGCCAAGCAGCGCCCAGTACGTAAGGAACCGCATAGCGGACGCCAGCGCCAAGGAGTTTCCGGCCGCAGCCCAGGCGGTGCGGGACACCTTCTACATGGATGACTACCTAGATGCGGTAGACACCGTCCAAGAGGCGGTCACAATGATGCGACAGGTGTCGCAGATACTGCAACGAGGCAGCATGACACTTACCAATTGGGCATCGAACAGTCCAGAGGTTCTAAGCCGCATTGAGCCCGCTCTGCGAGCAGTGGAACCGACACGGATCATCGGCGAAGAAACGACGACGGAGAGAGTGCTCGGGATTATGTGGGAACCGGCATCGGACGAATTTATATTTAAATTCGTCAATCTACCCGAGATAGCAGAAGCCGACCACCCGACCAAAAGGGAGTTGCTGAGCACAGTGATGCGCATATTTGATCCGGTAGGGTTCCTCGCCTGCCTGATAATACGCTCCAAGATCCTGCTGCAAGAAGTGTGGCGATCAAAGGTCGGATGGGATGAGAGGATTATCTCCGAGCACGCCGAGAAGTGGCGGGAATGGTACGCACTGGTGAAGAACAGCCAGTGCAGGATACAACGCCAGAGCGTGTCGCAGCGAACTAGCAAGCTGGAATTGCATATGTTCTGCGACGCGTCGGAGAAGGCCTGCTGCGCAGTGGCTTACTTCGTCGAAAAGAAGAGAGAAGGCATAGGGGTTGCCTTCATCTCGGCGAAATGTAAAGTGGCGCCATTGAAGCCGCTTTCCATACCACGAATGGAATTGCAGGCGGCCCTAATAGCCGCACGGCTGGCAGCCACTATTAGAAAGGAGCACCGCTGTACCATCTCCAGGACAATTTATTGGACGGATTCCACCACGGTGCTATGTTGGCTGAGGACTGACCCCCGGTCTTACTCAGTGTTCGTCGCCAACAGACTTGGCGAGATTGACGAACTTACTGACGCCGCTTCCTGGAGATGGGTGCCCACTCGACTCAATCCCGCTGATATTGGGACGCGGGACGGCGAGCCGCCGAACCTGGCCGCGGACGGAGTATGGTTCAGTGGGCCAGGTTTCCTCAAGACAGGAGAGTCGACGTGGCCACAAGAGAGTCATAGACTACGGCCAGAAGAGGCCCTGATGGAAAAGAGGGCGGACACGGTGCTCTTGATCCGACGTCCTACGACGGGGGGAGCGCTACCAGACATTCAGCGCTTCTCATCATGGATCCGGCTACTGCGAGCCACTGCGTGGGTGCGACGTTTCGTGGCGAATTGCCGCCAACGCAAGGACAAGCGCGCCAGACAAGATGTCTCAGCGGACGAGCGTGCCGCGGCTGAGCGCGCTTGGATTCTGCATGCCCAGGCAGATGCCTTCGGCAACGAGGTGAAGACTCTCCGGAAAAGTGGAGCAGTCGCGAAGACCAGCCGGCTGTATCAGTTGACGCCCAGTTTGGATGAACATGGTGTCATAAGAATGGGGACTCGGCTTGAAAGTACGAATGTTGAGGGAATTCCGCAGGGGTTGCGAGCGCCCGTGGTGTTGGACGGGGCTCACCCCTACACGAGACTTATGGTACGGCACTACCACGAGAAAGAGAATCACCCGGGCACAGAAAGGACTGTGTCGGACGTGCGAGAGAACTTTTACGTTCTGCGGCTGAGGCCGGTTGTCCGCCGAGTGAAATTTGAGTGCCAAAGATGCAAGAACGCGAGGAGCAAGCCGACCCCGCCGTTGATGGGGCAACTACCAGACTGCCGGCTGGCGCACCACACGCCCGCATTTCACCATTGCGGGCTTGACTACTTCGGACCGATGCAAGTAACCATCGGACGAAGAAAGGAGAAGCGATACGGGGCGCTGTTCACTTGTATGACCACACGCGCCGTACACGTGGAACTGGCCGAATCGCTATCCGCAGACTCGGCGATACTAGCAATCAGGCGAATGGCCGCAAGGCGGGGCCATCCGCGCTTCCTGTATTCCGATAACGGGACCAATTTCAAGGGCGCGGAGAAAGAGATGGCCACCGCGCTAGCCGAGTTAAGAGGGGACTCGCGAGTTCAAGAGCATCTCGCTGAGAGTGGGGTAGAGTGGCACTTCAACCCACCCCTCACACCACACAGGGGTGGTGCATGGGAGAGTCTGGTGCGCTCCATTAAGCGCGCACTCGAGGCCACCATGAAGGAAAGAGCGCCGCGGGAGGAGACACTTAGGACGGTGTTGGCAGAGGCAGAGTTCACTGTGAATAGTCGGCCTCTGACGCACGTCTCGGTGGATCCGCAAGACGATGCCCCTCTCACTCCAAACCATCTGCTACTGGGGAACTCAGGAAGGAACGCTCATCTGACAGTGTATGGGGCATTGGATGAAAGCGTTTGCCTGAGGAAACAATGGCAAAAGGCCCAGCAGATGGCTGATATGTTTTGGAGAAGATGGCTGCGGGAGTACCTACCGACATTGACGCGGAGACGCAAGTGGCAGGAGGCTGCCCCAGCCATAAAGGAGGGAGAGGTGGTAGTCATCGTCGACCCCGCGTTACCTCGGAACACGTGGCCCATGGGACGTGTGATCGAGGCGAGGCCTGCGGCAGATGGGCAGGTGAGGACGGTACGGCTGCGAACCTCTACGGGGGAGTACACGCGCCCCGCCACCAGGCTCATTACTCTGCCGAAGCGGTAAGAGGCCAAAGAGGCAGCTGCCAACTTGATGGTGAACCAAGTGGCAAGAAGCTGCAGAATTATCTGTCACCTGGGTGACAAAGGGCCGTCCCAGGCCTGGTATGGGAAACAAATTATTTGTCACCTTGGTGAAAGACCCAAGTGACAAAAGGCCGTCCCAGGCCTAGTATGGGGACCAAATTATTTGTCATCTTGGTGAAAGACCCAAGTGACAAAAGGCCGTCCCAGGCCTAGTATGGGGACCAAATTATTTGTCATCTTGGTGAAAGACCCAAGTGACAAAAGGCCGTCCCAGCCCTAGTATGGGGACCAAATTATTTGTCATCTTGGTGAAAGACCCAAGTGACAAAAGGCCGTCCCAGGCCTAGTATGGGGACCAAATTATTTGTCATCTTGGTGAAAGACCCAAGTGACAAAAGGCCGTCCCAGGCCTAGTATGGGGACCAATTATCCGCCATCTTGGAGGAGAACCAAGTGGCGGAGGCCAGCGCCGCGGTCACTTAGACCTGCGCCGGTTGTGAGCCGTCCCAGGCCTAGTATGGGGAATGAATTATCTGCCATCGTGGAGGAGAACCACATGGCGGAAGCCAGGGGCGCACGCGGTCATTTAGACCTGCGCCGGCTACAAGTCAGGGCGCACGCGGTCACTTAGACCTGCGCCGGCTGCAAGTTGCCAGGCCAAGAGGCCAAGGTCGGGAGGGCCCGGGCCGTGCACTGTGGGGTGCGCGGAGCCCGCCGAAGGCAACGTCCTGTCCTCACCGTGAAGTACAGACAAGCTGCACGGGGGGAGAATGTTACGGACAGGACATTGCCTGCGCCTACCGTCAGGCAACCGAACTTTCAAGCTCTGTGGTTGACGTAATCGCGTCATATAAATGATAGAAATTTCTGATGTGAATGAAGCAGAGCAAAGGCCCCTTTCAGGGCCAACGCCGATCGCCGTGCCCCGGTTGAGGATGGGTACCGTGCCGAGGACAGCGCGCGAGTTCTCGGCCGCGGTGGTTGTCCTTATACGTGTCTCGGCGTCAGGCGGCGGCACCCGGGAGAGGGGATGAGCGAATGCGGAGCCTCAGCTCCATGAGAACGCATCCCGCTGATGACAATGGAAATGCGTTAGAGTGCATGATCTGAAATGTGTATGTTTTTACTGAAAATATTATATGAAAATATTAATGTTCAGATTTTTTAACATTTCAGAGCTCTCTAATATGATGGAAATTAATGGTTTTTTGATTTCAGATGGACCTGAATCATAATTCTATGTAATAAAATACCGCATTTTCATTGTTTTAATAAAAAGAGCGGGCGGGAGATGTTTTTATTTGCGCACAAGGCGCATTTTGTACCTTATTCTCATCATATTTGCCTGATAAGCAACATTAAAGTTGTCTCAACACTTATAAAAGATAAGTAGTAGAGTCACACACATGCACACACTCTGTAAGACATAAAAAGTTGTCTACAGATGACACAATAAATGATTGACTGTATGGCATAACAGATTGCCAACAGATCATTGGTAAAAAAACATACATTTTTTATGGCAAGGAAAAATCTAAATACTTTTTCAAATACATTATTAATGAGTGAATCACAATCACATTAATATGGAAACATAAGTCTGACACCACCAACACAAAACCAGCCGCCGCTTATGAGCGACATACTGGGCTGGGTTTTTTCCATACAAATGCTCATGTAATCACACAAACCGGAATAACTTCCGTCAGAGGTATCCGATTTTGATAATTATTTTTGTATAATGATCAGTGGATCAAGACCTATCTAGAAGATATACACACTCATATGTGCAAATAATTTTGAATAATTTACAAAATTAGTTTTTTGTTGAAAAGTTTAAAAATTCATAACTATAGTAAGCTGCGACCTACAACAAAGTGTGATATATCAACAGATGCGCTGTGACGCACTCTATATAATAGACACAAAAACTAAACCTAAAAGTTAATTTGGATTTTTAAGAGATTTAATTGTTGAAATTTCATAGCCCGCCGGGCCAGAAAATGAGATATATTTTAACTGTTGCTTTAATAATAATGTCTCAAGGTTGCCACGCAATATGTCAGACTGTTTATTGAGACGCAGTCCATGTAATGACATATATGTAAATCCTCCGGGGGAGGTGCGTTTAATTTAATAATTAAAAAACTGTAATATATGTAGTAGAAATAAGCGGCCGAAACGCGCCATTTGTATGCAAACTGTAACTTGTTTTAATTGGCTTCGAGGCCGGGGCCTCCTGGTCCCGGCCGAGGGTATAAATATCGCATCAAGGCGGACCGGCCTTCAGTCTGGTTTAAAACGCCGTGGCAAACCCTTCACGTGTGTTTCATTTACTCACCCGACTACCTCCTACGATTTTGCTGCCTGCTGACATCGCTCGCTCTCAAGCTCGAGCCGAACTACGTCATCAAGATCTGCTGTTGCTGCCTGCTAACGCCGAGCGCTCTCGCTTCACGCCCGGTACTTGCTATCGGCGGCGATCGCCTTGCGGTGTGCTGACACGGAGCGGACATTCACGCTCGGTACCTACTGCTTCTGCGGTGTGCTGACTCTGAGCGGACGTTCACGCTCGGTACCTACCGCTTCTGCGGAGTGCTGATTGCTGGCGCTGATTTTGCCAAGCTAAGTATTTCTTCGCAGTTCAACAGTCTTTTTTAAGACGATTATTCTTGACGACCTCGTCGAGTTTAGACATTTTGCTCGAAGCAAATTCTTTTGCTGTCGCCTCTGGTGCACATTCCCGTGTACTAATATCGCTCTTTTTCCAGCTGCTCACACGGTGCGCCCGTGCTGTGTGAGACATCCCGAAGGCTTCTGAAGCGGAATCAGCGGACCGCACCTTTGTTGCCTGTTCTGTGCGGAACAACCGGTATGAATTAAGCAGACAGATAATTTCTTATTCACAGCTGGTCAGGTATATAAATGAAGTGAATTTCTGAATTATGAAACTCTTTTAATATTAATAAATATTTTTTTAAAGAAAATGAACAAAATATTGTAGCAATTTTGTAGGTATTTACTACCTACTTAAAGAAAAAATCTGGTCTGGTGGTTTTTCACTAAATGTTTTTTTTTGTTCGCTTACCACAAAGTTACCCTTTAAAAATTCTTCATACACCTTCTTAGCAGTTTCAGGTAAAGATTTAAGCTCCCCAGCGAGCATAAATCGGGTGGTCGTATATGAAAAACCAGGGCAACATTTGCATAACTGCTTCAACATGTAATTGCCAATCTCCTTCCCTCTCTGCCAGAATAAATTTAAATATTAGACAACCCAACTCGATCTATGTTCTCCAGTACAAATGCATGGCACCCGATTTGTTTTGTTCGTCACAATCATGTAACAATTCTAAAATGATATCTATTTTGGATTCATTCAATTGCCACGCTGTTAACTCTTCCAAATTCGATCGTGAGTAATCATTCAGCTTCTTCATAAGCTCAAGAAGTTCATTTAGTCGAGCAGAGCAATTCACTGTTCCTTAAATCCATTTACTTTGGAAATCAAAAAAGCACAAGGCGTCAAGAGTAATTTTTAAAGCACGTATACTACGATTATAATGTTAACCTCAAATATATTAGTGCTGTGTTTTTTTAAGGGAATCCGTGACTCCGACTATGTTATTGTAACTTAAAATCACTTTTTTGTATGAATATAGACAACAGCTATTCATAGTTATATTTTACACCTAACATTGTATTATCCATAATTATAATTGTATGAATAATCTTAATATCTGTTAATTATATTATTCTAACACGATATTTTCTTGTTCTATTTTTGTTTTGGAATAGAGCTATTAATATGTGCTTATTATCCTTGGCTTTACCCAACTGAGTTTCTCCAGGGTATGCTTGGCTACAATAGTTTAGAGACTAGAATAGAATGTGTACTTGATTACACATTTTTATCGATTGTTGCGCGGTGTGATCGATAATCCTGAAATTATGCAGAGCATTGGTTTGTATGTTCCTGATAATTACACTAGACATCGTCAGCATAGATTGTTTCACATTCCAATATACAGGACCAACCTGCCGATGGTTATGCCTGTTGGAAGAGCCACAGCTATGCTGAACAAAATCGCTTTGGGTATTGATATATTCCATGTGTCTGAGGGGGTTTTCCGAAGCGGGATTCTCCTACACCTTTGACCAGATTTTATGTTATTTTTAATTTTTTAAATATTTTCATTTTTGATATATACTTCCTAATATGTATGCCTTAAACATTTTGTTTGTCATGTACATATTATCATGAAATAAATTGAATTGAATTGAATTGAATTGAATTGAATTGAATGTGTTTATGGATTATGTCAAATCATCTAAGGGAGCCCCTCTTATGTGTTTTAATTCTTATTGTTTGTTTTAAGTAATCCTTGTAATACTTTGAAACTTTTTTCTACAGCAATAACGCACGGCCCACGCTCCCGTTGCGTACGATCGGTTAAGACTCAATCAGTATAAATCCATGAGTAGTGATGCTTATCTTTTTGATTAGCTGAATTATTTCTCCATATTTTTTATAATACTTTATTCCCGAAAATTGAGTACTTTTCGACAGACAAATCCGTCCAGTATTTATCGAGATACAGCGAAAATAAAAAGTACTCGTCCGCCATCTTCAACCGCTCCTCCCTCCCCGTTCCGCCACTTTGGCACTCTACGATCGACAGATTCGCATTGAAGACGTCACAAGGAATCCATCGATACCAGTCGTAGGTATTTAGAAGAGTTGCAGATAGAATTTTTTTTCTGTTTGGCTTGTACCGTAGAATCGCACTAATATCTTTCCTCTACCAACATTTTCTCGCATATTCATGATTACTAACATTTTAACACGTTTTCATCTTACGCTTACCCACATTTTTAAATATTTTAACATTTTCATCACTGTGAAAATTTTCACGCATTTTCACACACTTTTATATAATTTAACACAGTTTCAACTCTATTAATAGAGTAATAATAGAAATCTTAAGATTTCACATATTTTCGCGTCTTCTACCATTTCACACATTTTAACACCTACACAAATTATCATTTTTATGTCTATTAAATTTACACACATTTTAAAATATTTTAATATTTTCACACATTTTCATCTAATTTTAATATTTTCACATATTGTAAAATATTTTAACATTTTCATACACTTTTATATATTTTAACATTTAAAAAAAATTAAATAATTTTCATGTCTGTTCAAATTTTTATCTCTATGAAGATTTTCACACATTTTCACGTATACGATGAATATGTACATTTTATCATATATTTAATTCTCTGTAAATGTAAAATGTAATGATTCTCCCCTCCTACACAGGAGTCTACGTCACTCATGTAGAAGAGAAAAATCCATCAAAAGAAACTGGCTCTATCTTGTAAAAAATATATTTTTGTAAAAAAATTTAAACACAAAAAAAAATTAACATTTTCACATATTTTCAACTTTATATCTATTAAAATTTACACACATTTTAAAATATTTCAATTTTCATCTCTATGAAGATTTTCACGCATTCTCATGTCTACTTTTCTACTACTACTACTACATTTACTACATACGACTACTGTTTCGTGACCGTCGGGCCGCGAAATGATTTTGATTGGTTCAAACTGACGCCCGACGTATTCTACGCCAACCGCTAGCCAGGATTTAAACTAACCATCACGCCGTTCCCCCGCAGGGGTAGGCAGAGAGGATTGAACACCACACTCTTCTATCCTGGCACATCACTTTTGCTTCGGCCACATTCATACATCTTCTCATACACGTTCTACGGATGTTGCGGCTTTTAACAGGGCCATCCTCAAATACCTGATCGTGCCAGGTCTTTCGCGGACGCCCTCTATTCCTGTTGCCTTCAACATTCGCCTCATATATTTTCTTAACCATCCTTTCCCCGTTCATACGTTCTACATGACCAAACCATCTCAGCACTACTTTCTTTAATCTATCTACCAGGATGTAAACCTTTTATAAATCCGACCACTAGTGACAGTTGGAAAGTGTGTGTGCCGGTGTCTTTTCTAAAAATGTTCTTAGGTTAAGAATCTTCTTTGTATTGTTTTCTGGGATAATCTGCCGTATATAGTATACGCCAGAGAGGTCACACATACACGGCAGAATATCCCAGAAAACTATATACACAGAAGACGGTGTCTTCTTTTTGAGAATTGACATTATTTTCGTGTGGTATTCGAATCCGACGAAGTAGTTCACATGAGCCTTTCAGAAGAGACAGATCGATCTGTTCCGGATTCGACGAAGCCGGGAGAATTGGAGATTGGATCAACACTCGACATACCGGGAAAAAGCTGTAAGTGCAATTTGTCAGCTATGTTATAGTTAGCTTTGGCCTATTGTATCTCAGTTATCTAGAGTATCAATCATTGTCGGCGGAGATTGGGAAGCAACATATTTCTTTCTTAATTCCCGACCCGCGTGCAGTGGTGGCGATTCCGCCCGTCATCGTTCGACTACATTTCACACACATTATCTCTATCAAAATTTTCACACATTTTCATGTCCATTAACATTTACAAACATTTAAAAATATTAACATTTACACACATTTTTAAATATTTTAACATTTTTCCTGACGTTTTTATATTTTAACAAATAACACTCCACTCCACATTTCACACATTTTAATCTCAATGAAATTTTTTAATATGTTTTAAACATATTTTCATCTCTTTCATGATTTTTACACATCTCTGTCTATTAAAATTTTCACACATCTTCAAGTCAATGAAGATTTTCACGCATTTCAAAATTTAAAAACAAAAGTTTCAATCGTTTTGTCCTTAGGAAGATTAGGTTAGGTTGGGGTTTGTACAGTTATATTTACATGTATCGTTTTATTTATTCTTAACTGCAGAACGAACAGCCATAATATGTTTTCAAAAATTTACAATACGTATATTGTTTGACAATATAAGCTCTTCAAAGTTTGTTGTGTATTATTTGAAAAAAAATATTTACTCTTAGATTACATTAAATTTAATTTGATGTTTAAGTGAGCTATTATTTTTGGACTATTCTATGTAATTTCACTTATGCTGCACTTCTCCAAAATATGTTTGATGAATTTATCAGCTTGTATAGTCCTCTAAACACCAGCAGGCACATCACTATCCTGAAGACTTCGTGCAGGATGTATAACCTGAAAAGAAAAAACTATTTCTCTAACTAACTCCGCATCACTAAATAATTATGTTGTGTGAGTTTTATATTGGTTATATTTAGTGATGCAACGAGTACGAATACGGATATTCGTATTCGCCGAAGAGTAAGTATTTACCGAATATTCTTATTCGCCGAATATCATCACAAATATTAAAAACAAACTTTTTATAACTGCAGTGCAACGCAAATTACGGTATGGCTGTCACCGTGTATCTATCGCACTCTATTATCGGGGATTCCCCTACCATTGAGTGAATTGATTTGTTGAGTTCTCAAGTTGTCAATTGTTACTTTTTTCACAGCATAACATGAGTTCTTTCATCTAGTTTCATTGGGTTATTAATAAGGTTAGGTGCTCATTTCATGCAATATTTGTTTTTGTAATACGTATTTTTTGTTCCATTTTATTTCCGTTATAAAATAATTTCAAATTAAATCTAATAGCACGACCTATCGTAAGCGTGAAAAAAGTGATATTTATTTTCGACCGCTGGGAATGTACAAACAAACGGATAAAAGAAATCGCCTAACGCCTGAAAAGTTGGGCTTTTTGAACAAAAATTTGCCGGTGATAAATTTTAATTATTAAATATCTTACATAAAATTAAAAAAAGGACAGTGGTGTGTTCTTTATTACCTTGTTGAATTATTCGTATTCGTATTCATATTCGCCGAATAGTAGGTTTGATATTCGTATTCGTATTCATATTCGTGAAAGTAGCATTCGTTTCGTATATGTTTTGAATGCAGTCACCAAAGACTACTAATTTAAAATGTTCTGAGTTCTATATTTTATGTATATATATCCCTTCCAAAATTATGTTTTCTACAATTTAAAAGTCTATGTTTCCTATAAAATCTAAATAAGTAATCCTCGATGATTGATTTCAAATTTTCTTGGATAACGCTGCCTTTCTTCATCGAACTTTAACATCCCAAAATGAGAAGTTTAAAGATGTTGTTAATACTTTTATACGGAATTAAAATTAAATAGATCAAAACAAATAAACTAGTGAAAATTTAACTCCAAATTAATTAATTGATTAGAAAGACATACAGAAAAATCAAATCCACGAAAAAATATTTGGCTGCCACCGGGATTCGAACCACGGAACTCCTCCTATCCGGGGCAGGTGCGTTATCCAATTACGCTATAGCGGCTTTGTATGTTTCCGTGAATATATCGACCTTATCTATAAGTCTCATTTTATTAATTGATGAACTTTTGTTATCCATCTTTAGAGCAATCCACTTTTTTCTGATAACGCACCTACTCCGGATAGGAAGAGATCCGTGGTTCGAATCCCGGTTGCAGCCAAATATTTTTTCGTGAATTAGATTTTTCTGTACGTCTTTATAATTGATTAATTAATTTGGTTTTAAATTTCACAGAACTTTGTTCTGAAAAAATTGCAACGTCACAGTAAGAATGTGTTCTTGAATAGAATATATAGTGAAAAAAAAAATTAATCTGTCAATAAATGACTAAGTTAAAGATGATAGAATAAATAGATTATTTAATTAAGATAACTTATAGAAGTCTCACAGAGATGAAGCTATTTATATGAGAAACACGTATGGAAGTCTTTTGCACGATGGCCCGGGGCTAACAACCTGTGTGAACTAGCTTAATTGATCATATATATAACTTTCAAAAATTCCATGTGTGGATGTTCTTACGATTGTGTAGTGATGGCTTAAGCCAGCTCGTACAGGTTGTAAGCCCTGGTCCAGCATACAAAAGACTTCCATATTTATTTCTCATATAAATAGCTTCGTCTCTGTGATACTTCTATAATTTATCTTAATTAAATAATACAGTGGATAAATCGAGTAATTGTGTTCTCAGAATATACATATAACAAAATATAATAAAAACATTAGATTACTAGCTGTAACTCGTCAAAAATGACGGTACTTTAAATGTCGGTTCAAAAAAAAAAGAAAAAAAAATGTAGGTACTATAAATGTTGTTATGTTGTTATAAATGTTGTTAAAAATGTAGGTACTTTAGTTGTTGTTATTAATTGCTCCAATTTGACAAAGTGCATATAATTTACGCCCTCGAAAGCAGTAATCAGTCCGCCCTCTACCTCCGTGGGCTAAGGTCGTCCTTCTGATGACGTTGAATATGAATTCAACGGAACGTCGAGAATCGTTTCCCGGAAAAACCTACGGTTAGTATAAAATATCCGCAACCAATTACAGTTAAATATAAATGTTCACGTTTTTTGTTTGTAACATTGTGGAAATTCATTTTTAATATTTAAAAAAAGTTGTAAACGTGTTGTTATTGACAATGGGAGAAATCCCGAAAATGTTCTAACAATTCAAAATAAATATAGTGGAATAAAACAGTGTTGTTTACCCGCATTTTTTTAAACAGTTAAATATGTCTAACGACCGTAATAACAACCTTAACTCTTTAATATTGAATATTGAGAGAATTCTTACTTGAAGTATTTCTTCCTCGCAGCTGGTATGGTGGAATCATCTTCCTTCAGCAGGTACCTCCTCACCCCGAGGAAGTAAGGTCTGATTCACAAAACAATAAATGTGATGTTAGTGCAATACGTAATTATTCAAATTTTTAATCTTAACTTTCCCTAGCCGTAGAAATGTTTATTCCCAGTAACTGAACTTCCTTAAAAAACTAACCGATAAAAACCAAGTTTTTATTATACTCCCTTTCTTTGTAAAATATAACAACAATTAAAGACGAATTAAAACATATAACATAACACTAAACTTACAGTAATTTAATATATTTCTAAAATGTCAGATGTTTTGAGCTTTGATAAGACACTTCACGCTTTGAAGATTAAATTCTAAAAACATTTGTCAGTCAATTTAGATTTTCGAAATTCGTGGTGAATTATGTATTATTTATACCTATTACGTATACCGATGGAGTAATTCAAATTTAGAAAATATTCCGCGACGTTATCGGGCCGCCGTTGGTAGTAATCAAACCTTTGTAATGATTCCAATTTGAAGAAACTATAAAAATTTGAAAAATTTAAAATTATACTATAATTATTAATTTTTTTTTAACGAAAATTTGACAGATCTTCTTGATCGTCGCCACGAGTCTGCTTGCAAAGTTTCAGCTCGATTGGATCACGGGAAAAGGGTTAAAAATTGACCCAAAGTTTTTTCAGTTAGTTCAGAGTTAATATAAAGGGAGTAAAAATGCAAACACTTTTAACTACTGACACCAAACGACAAACTCCGAACGTCTCGACAGAAAATATGCAATCTTGCAGTACTTATCAAGATATCAAGTGAAGCTATTGATTCCCTTTTTACTCCCTTTCTTTTAAGTCGTAGCGTCTGCTTGTCGACTTGCCTGCTTGTCTGTCGAAAAAACTTTGGATTGATTTTTAACTCTTTTCCCGTGAACAAATCGAGCTGAAATGTTGCAAGCAGACTCGTGGCTACGATAAAAATGATCAAAAATTTAATAATTATAGTATAATTTTGGAATTTTCGAAATTTTAACGATTTATATATTGTTTGATTTTCGACCCGACGCGTGGAGTAGGCGCGAAACCTGTTTCAATGAGAAAGGTAGTATAATATAAACTTGGGTTTTATGATTTAGTTTTTTCTCTGTTTGTCTAGTTCTGCATTTTGAACCCACTACAAGAAATCCAGAACTTTTTAGAATAATTTATAGAATTAATTTTTCCCCAAATTTGATGACCATATATTATGGTGGGCCTGTACACAGATTTGAAAACAGCCTATGATATATGAAACAAATTTGTTGATAAATGAAGAATTGACATGAAATTAGGTACAGAAAATTCGGAAATAAAATTTCTAGCCTTAGGACGAATTACGGCTAGAATTTTAAATCAACTTTTTCTTAAGATAAGGATTATTTAACTAATATTTGTTTCCCAGAATCTTTACTAATGCACAGCCGTTTTGCTTGTAGGCGCTGCACGCCACTGCCATATACATAATGCTCCCACAACCTCGTCCCTGACATATTAACTCCTGTGTATCGGTGATGTAACGTAGGTCTACCTGTCATAGAAAATATAAAATATCTACCTTATTTATCATCGAATATACATTTTCACACCAAAATGACTAAATTAAACTGTTAGAAATGTACGGATTTTTTAATTAAAAAATATTTATTCAGTACTCTCAGTATTTTCAGCCAGTGTGTAAAAGAGAGAAGAATATTGCACATCGCAGTTAAATCGAGCAAGAAAGAGCACGAAAATACCACACATTTCATGTAGGATAGATATGGCGGTTGTTTGAGTTTCGGCGAAAGCGAAAACAATATAGAAAGAGTACGGTAGAGTCAGGTAACACGTGTTAGACAAAGACGGAGTGCAGGCGACTGACGCGAGCTGGCGACCGCGTCGTTAAATCTAGTTGCTAATGATACGTCAGCGGAAGCGCACGCAAATTCGATATGTCATGATTTTATAATAATGCAAATATGTATGTTTACCTTACATAATTATATAAAGGGACCTTTAAAAAGTCTTATTTGTATCGTATATATGTATATTTCATCATACATTAAAACTATGCCGATTTTCAATCAGGTAACGCTGTGTTACACCAACGTCCCTAAAGGTATTGTTTAGCACAGTCTTTTAAGAGTTAAGGAGAATTACCGCAAATATTCTTCCCATTTTAACTGTCTCATGTCACAGAAGAAGAGCTCTCGGTCCTCCTTGGTCATCCTGGAGATCAGCTCGGGCACGTTGTGGCTGGTGAAGGTCCAAGACCGCATGGCGAAAAATATCAGCACGTCCATCATGCTGTCTATCCTCTTGTTCAACTCCATAAATCTGTAAATAAATCAACGCCTTTATTTTATTTATAAACAATTCAAATATCACAGCACTGGATCAAAAAAATAATTCAAATAAAAATCACCCTAGCGAAGAATCAGGTCGTTACTAAATATTATTATTATATTCTTATTTTTAAATTATTTATTGGTTCTTTTTAAATAAAATGATATAATGGCAACATGTTTTTTTGTTGATTTTTTTATTGACCAAAGGCTCTGTAAAATTATTTCACTGATGTAAACGAATATTAATGGCTGTAAGAAACTATGTTATTGAAAAACATATTTTTTAAATTTATTAAACGTATTAAAATATTTATTTTTTAATCCCCAACGCACGTGCGTGCATTGCGTTTAGCCAAAGAAATTCCACTCCTTTCCGGAAAAACACTTAACGGTCCTAGTTTCTGCAAATATTTATGTTTAAAATGTTTTGAGTATGTTAACAATTTTCAAGAACACAATACTGAATTTTATCCCCAGGGGGATATCATTAATCAAGAAATATTTTTTAGATGTCTCATAGAGACGAAGCTACGTATTTATATAGAAAAGTAATTATGGAAATATTTTTGGATATCCGTAGGGCTTATCGTATGGCTGGCTTACGTGATCACTTTACACAATGTAAAGTTCACAATTCCACCCATGATAGACTAATCACATCTATCAATTTTTTGAAAGTTTTATATATCGAGGGTAGAAAGCGAAAAGGGCGTTACTGATTATTTCGAAATTTACAGGATAGCAAAAGAAAATTCTGTCAATCTGATTTTGTCAATATTTATTTTATTATTAAACAATTTCTATATGTGTTTTGGATTAACAAATATGGAAATCGCTTAATAATAAAAGAAACATTGACAAAATCAGATCGAGAGAAATTTATTTTGCTCGCCTGTAAAGTTCGAAATAACCCTTTTTACTTTCTACCCTCGATACGTTTGCGATGCACATCTTGTTCCATATGTGTTGCATCTTTACTATCGCTACCTGTACTAAAAATATTCCGAATATGTAAAAAGTGGTCTAAAAAGGAGTTGAAAATTGAAATAATTTTCAGGCGTATTGAAGGATATTTGTTAACAATTCGGAAGAATGTTAAATACATAATTTACCGTAAACACCTGTGATTATTAACTATTGTAACGTGTTGACACAAAAATAAATATGATCTGGGAATCTTTTCAGATTCGAGAATTCTTCTGCTAATGGGTGTTAGGTCAAGTTAAAAAACCAACTTTTCCAAACTAGATAGGTTGGTATCATATTAACAAGTAATTCGGTAACCGAATTAAGCCACATTTTCTAAACTAGATAAGTTGGTATCATATTAATAGGAAATTCGGTAATGGAATTAAGCCACATTTTCCAATCTAGAACGATTGGTATCATATTAACAGGAAATTTGGTAATGGAATTAAGCCAGATTCTCCAATCTAGAAAGGTTAGTGTCATATTAACAGGTAATTCTTTAATGGAATTATGTCACATTTTCCAAAATAAATAGATTGGTATCATATTAACAGGAAATTTGGTAATGGAATTAAGCCATATTCTCCAATCTAGAAAGGTTAGTGTCATATTAACAGGTAATTCTTTAATGGAATTATGTCACATTTTCCAAAATAAATAGATTGGTATAATATTAACTTGTAATTCGGCAATGGAATTAGCCATATTTACCGGTACATCAGTTTACCGAAAACGACAACGCGTGCCCTGCGGATCGCCTCAAGTTCTCCCACCGCGACACCCACACTCTAAAAAAACTCCCCCAAGTTTTTGTCACACCTGGTGAGATCGTCGCTCAGAACAGACCGCAGTACTCACTCGGGCTTTCTCCCCACGCACAAGTAGGCGGTGTCGGCCAGCAGGCTCGGGACGCTGTGCAGGAAGAACTTGGCCACCCGGTACAGCCCGGCGTTGGGCACCATGAGGAGCATGCGGTACCACACGGCGCTGGAGGGCGGAGTCAGGTGCGCCATCCTGCTCGCTCCCTCGTACATCTCGCCCCAGGTGAGGGGGTTGCCCGCGGCCGGCACGTAGTTGTAGATGACGATGTCGCGGGATGTCTTGCTCCCGACGCTTTTGCTGAGAAGCGCAATAAAAACAATACAAACCGACAGATGTCACCGGCTGTGCAATTCGGACACACAATTAAATAAATGAAACAATATTCTTATATATGATGTATGTTCTGAGAACACAACTGGATTTGATTTGTCCACTGCGAGATTATTATTCATTAGCTGTTACCCGTCAAAAATACTTTTTTACTACTTATACATGCCGGTTCCCAAAGAATAAGTGTTTACTTATTTATTATTTATTAAGTCTCTTTTTCTCTTGTTTAATTTTATATATTCATTCTTTTTGTATTATGCTTAACATGCCTATGTTTTTCTGCTAACAATTAAGTCTTTTTTCTTTTGTTTAAATTTTTTATTCTTTCTTGTTATATAATTCTTAACATGCCTAAGTTTACTTCATAACATATTTATCATTATTAACATATTTCTAAAAGTGGAGACCTGCAATTGGCCATCTATATTACATTAATGTTTTCTATGCTTCTTTGTTATGCTATTGGTATTCCATGAATATTAAATAAATAAAAAATAACCGACACCCATGATAAAGTAATAAGGACTTTTATCGAAAAAATATATATTTCCCCTGCCGGCAGTTAATGGTACTATTTTAAACCATGGCGATTTTTCGTAAAATTAAACGCAACACTGTCCTTCGATGACAATATCACTCTAAGGACAACGTTATTAAATAATTAATATTAATTAAATAAAATAGACATCAAAAATAAAATGAGAAAAATATATTCCGGTGCTGGGAATTAAACCCGAGCCTCCCGGATGAAAGCCAGGTATCCTAGCCACTACACCATATTGGAGATGTCACTGGTCTTGGGAAAAAAAATTATAAAGCCAGTGTACCTAAAGAAAATACAGTGCGCCCTATAACCTTTTTTATAGGTACAAATGGTTCGCGTATTTTCTAAGTGTCGCGCACATGCAGTCGGTGCATGACAACTTAGCAAAAGTCAGACAGACGGACGGACAGACAATGATTTTTTTATAATTGGGATTATTATTATAGAAAATATTGATTTTCAGGCGTGTTTTAGTGTAGGTATATGTAAAATAATTCGAAAACATATCGTAAACATAAAAATAAATGTTGTGTCATTATCATTACCAGCTGCGAATACTACGTATACTATTTCATGAGAAAGGACTATAGATGTCTCTAGCATAGTCAATTCAAATGTCGGAAGGTTCGCAGAATCGGAACATGTATACAATGTTCAAAATTTTGATAATTGGTGAAAGACGCATTGTTTAGACTGATCACTTAAGTCAGCTCATACAAGTCGTAAGCCCTGGGCCATCGTATGAGAGATTTCCATACACATCTTTTTTAATGCAATAAAAATAATATTCTGGATGGTCTGACCCCTACAAATAAAAACAATCTTTGAAAATGACAGATAAAAGAGCTATTTGTAAAAAGGTGGATCGTAAATCATTCACCTTTTTCTGTAACGGTTAGCTACGTCCCACCCCGCTGAAATGAGGCCATTTACACACATGTCTGCAGGGATTATGTTGGTCACCCCATCTCTGTATACTCTTGCAGTCCTAAAACAATTCAATTTAATTATTATTAAGTATAATATAAAGCAGAAAGCAAATACACAACAATAAATAGCACAAGCATAAAAAAATAAAAATAATAAAAAACTTACATAACACCTAGCTATCTAACTTATCAACAACTGACATGCACTTCACTTATTTAAGTCCAATCTGACGAATACTAGTAATCTTTCAATACACCCTTTAAAATGTGTTTAAATATTATAAAGTTGGTGGAAAAAACGTCAAGCTACCCCGTATTTGTTTGCTAGCTTAGGAAGCCTTTGGGTAAGGAATTAAAACTTAGTTGGTGGCTGCAGTTTCCAAGGTAAAACCTGCTTGACTTCTAGTTACGTGGGATGGAACACGCAAGCAGATACGTTCTGCTAGTTGAGGACAGTCGACGGCCCCGTTTATCGTTTTGTGAAAAAGAGGAAATCCGTTACTATTCTTCTAGAGTTTAGTTTATTGAAAAATCAAAAAGATCTAAGAATTTTGTAATTAATGTTACTCGACGGTATGTTAAGCTTATAATTAATAAATCTAAGAAATTTATTTTGGAATCTCTCTATATTACTCATATGAATTGCATATGGGTAATACACAGTTCATATTGACTTCTAGGCTGCCCCAATCAATTGTACCCTCCATATTCGCCTACTGTCAGTTTGTCATTCATAAGTCCCCAAGAGTCATGTAGGCATCCCAGGTAATGATATGGTAGACTCGCTGGCTAAAAATGCAATCTCACAGGGGGATGCCACATTTTCCACTATTCCAGTGAGCGATCTTTTCAATATTACAAGAAACGATGCCGCACTTCAGTGGCAGTCTCATTGGGACCTCACTAAAATGTCAAAAGGTCGACACTACGCCGCTATTCAGCCACTTATCCCATCTCGAACCTGGTTTCACAGGATCAGATTGAGCAAGAGGGAGACTTCAATGGTTTGCCGAATGCGTCTGGGTCATTGCTCTATCCGCTTACACCTTGCAAAAATTCATGTTCTTAACTCCTCAATCTGTGAGTGTGGACAAGAGGAGGAGGATTTGAACCACTTGTTTTTCAATTGCATTTTAAATGTCGGTACTCAGTCCCTACTCCAGGATCTTGCAGATCTTAATGTCCCTTTCCCTACAAATATCCAGCTCTTGCTTACAGACTGCCGACGGGAAGTATTGAAAGTGTTACTACGATTTTTAGAGAGTAATTGCATTGAGCTGTAATGTTTATGTCGATGACCTATTGACTAGTTTTTGGCAATAACATCCTTTTACTGGGTGACAAGCCATTAAATAAAAATAAATAAAAAAAAAGTCCCCAAGCTTCACTCGAAAATTTCTTGCTTCATTCACATTTTTTACTAGTGTTTAAAGATCTTGGTTTTTTGGAACCGGTTTTACATTTGGACATAACTAGGTATTTCATGGCGCATAATAAAATCGTATCTGTATCTCCCAGAACCCGAGAGAAATCACAGTCATAAATGGAGCAATATATCTTGGAACATACAGAGTTCCTTCAACTGGACTCGATGCTGGACTTATGTAAGAAGTCGGGTTTGATTTTACCTGAGGAGTCCAGAGCCGCAGGCAGTGATGAAGCCGCTCACCCCGTACCAGTTGTCCACCCACCTCGGCAAGGGCTCATTCAAGGAAGAAGTCACTAAAATACAAAAGCTCAGATTGATTCCCGTCCGAATGGTTTTTTTAGTAAAGGGATCGATGAACTACCTATGAGATGGCAAAAGTGCATAGATAGCAATGATACATACTTTGATTAAATAAATATATTATAATAAAAAAAAATCGGCTTTATGTTCCTCCCATACTAAACGCCAATTTCATATGTAAGGACCTAATATTAATTCTCCTCAACAATAAGGCAAACCCTCCATCAGGACCTGTCTTACAGGGCTAGTTTACTTAGTAATTCATTCCAAAAACCGGAATACCATGGAAGCGGAGAACTTCAACCATTTGAAAAAGAAGATACAGTACTACCTACCTACAGATGGCCTGAATATACCAAGCGGCATCCCTACAGCATTGCTCTTGAGATAGTCTTCTGCGAGACCCTTTGTGAACGTATAGGTGTTTGGCCACTTTCCAATTAAACTGTAAAGATTGAAAAATACTTGGTAAGGCGACATAATAAACAAATGTATACCTCTCAAAATGATAAATGATTTAATATCTATAATATCTTTCCTGAAGGCATATTTGAGTTTCCCATATCAGTTCATAAATGCCGCTGCTTCTGTGAAACTCTACCCGACGCTAGATGGCGTTGGTCACGCACGGGCGCGAAAAAAAACAACATATTTTTTAAACATTGTAACGAATGCTCTGGTTTTTGATTGGGAACGGACATACATGTAATAGATTCGTAAATTATGGAATCGTATTGTTCTCCGGGATTTTCACCAGTTCATATTATTTTCAGGTGTTATTTGTGACGTCGAAAAACCAAAAAGACTTCTCAAGATATCTGCAAACAATGTCGTCGACACGAAGATCCAGACAAACAGTATACAGGTCAGTGGTCATTTGTGGCTTAGTTTGGTTTACTCATGTATGTTTTTCGGAGAGAGAAAACGTAATTTAACACTTTTTTGCATTATCATATTGAGAGGTATTATTATAGTTGAATATTAAATTCATCAGGCGGATGGCTATTTACACGCCGTCCGCCTACAAAAAAACAATACTTTTCCGTCAATATAAGTACCAGGTTTGATCAACAAAAACGCGAAATTTTTTTTAATTTCACCGGCTGTATAAGTCCAATTATCACAATTTGTTATTGTTGCGTTGGTACACTTGTCTTGACGTATCTTGGCATGGTAGCCATATGGGATGCTTAGTTTATTGTTTGCTGTCAAAGCGTGGGCGCTTTCCCTCCATCAACAACAGATTATGTAATTTATATCAATATCGCAAGCGCCGTAATTTAATTTAATTTACAAGGCTTTAGATACGGACCTTGGTGTGATGGCTTCCACCAGTTCAGGGTCGAGCGCTTCCACGAAGTCCAGCAGCTTAATGGGGTCCGTTGGACCATCGTAGAACCTCTCTTCCAAGTCGAGCTGGTAGCACTTCACAAAGGCTGTTGACACGTGGATTAAAGACTGCGAATCATACATAAATTTCATATTACAAATTGTACTAAGTTATATATTCAATACTGATTACCCGTCCTTTCGTACGGCCTTTCGATTGGTACATCCATCACTAGTCTCGCACACACGTACATCTAGATACACTAGAAAAATAACAATTGGTGCGTGCATTCATGTATGCGAAGTTATACTTAAGGCGACACATTCACTGCAAATGCATATTTGGGCGTTTTTTTAAGAAAATTAGGGTTTTTATTATTTATTTATATAAGAATACATATGAATTTTTTTTAATAACTTAGATAGAACCATTTTTCTTATACAAAAGTAATAAACTGAAAAATATTTACAATAATTAAGAAAATATAAGCATTAAACTGTAGTTAGTTGTATAGGCATATTCTTAGTCTAAGTCATTCTTTAATTCGGGTATACTGTGAATATATATACATATTCACAGCATACAGCTAAAAATGTCTACGAATCTCGAGAATTTGTTTCCAAGGCGACGCATGCGTATCAACGGTGAATTAAATGCAGATATTCCTGTGGGTCCCTGCAAAGAACACTTCGTGATGTCTCGTTTGTCTTGGTATATTAATCTAATCAAAATGAATATTTTACCTGCAAATTCTTCATTTGCTTTGACATTTCTACAATTTCCTTGGTGGCTCCGACGTTGATGGTCAGGGCCAGCGGGAGAGGTTCTGTAAACTTCACCGTCGCGGCCACGTGGAACACCACGTTCACCTGGAAGCAGACCCCGCGGTAAGTCAATATCTTCATCACCGTCACAAGTGATGACGAAAATACTCACACACCAGCAACCAAGTGACCCTATGATCACTACACCAACAACCAAGTGACCCTATGATCACTACACCAACAACCAAGTGATCCTATGATCACTACACCAACAAGCCACTCAAATTTCATTTTGAATGCAGTCATCGTGGATCAGCTCCATCCCTTCCAAAATTCCAAATCACTTAAAGCAAAGACAACAATATCTTCCTTGCGTATAAAGCAGAGAAGATGAACTTAATATTAACGATATACTAAATATTTAAAAAAAAATAATCAATTAGAAAGAAATACAGAAAAATCTAATTCACGAAAAAATATTAGGTTACTACTGGAATTCGAACCCAGGTTACCTCCTTTCCGGGGCCGGTACTCTGACCGCTAAGCTATAGCAACCCTCTATGTTTCCGTGAATATATCGACCTTATAAATATGTAGTCCTTATTTTTATTTTTGTCCAAAGAGCAATCCACATTTTGATACGGTGGTTGAAATTACTTTGCAATGCCACCGCTAGATGGACGCCAGAAATTGTTGATATTATTGTTCTTAGCCCTCCTCACTAGGGGTTCCTGTGCTGAGGCGGACTGGTTTATACTTATTTATTTTATATTACTGCGAAGTTTTCAATACTCCTTCAAATATATCTGCATCGACTTGTTTTAGCCATGCTTTTATCTTTTTTTTTGAACTCTTCAATCTTTTCAATGTTTTCGAAGGTTGGGGGAAGGATGTTGTAGAGTTTTGTCGCAAAATAGATATAGCTTCTTTGGCCAAAAGTTGTGTTGTAAGTTGGTATAATAATAATATCATCAAATTCTAATCATAAAGTCTAAGATGAATCTTGGAAATCGTTTTTAATACTCAGGATTCTTAATATACTCGTGATTTTTCGATTAGTCATTTCTTCAAATAAAGGACAAAAACGTGGCTTAGAACAGAGTGATGATAAAACAGATGACACATTTGTTACCTACCTCATTAATAAGGGTGTTTCTGTCCATCTCTGATAATCCGAGCCCTCGTAGAGCGCAATCTCCTCCGACTGCTTTTATTTTTGTCCGAAATCCTGGCACGTCTCTCTTCAGGCGCGTGAAAGCCTTAAAAATACAATGTTTACATAAAGTTCGGCAGTCCCACCACGATAGAGCACCCACCCAATCATTGCATCAGATTCAGGCTTTCTTGTCCGAGCGCAGCATTCCAATTAGCATTTGCCAGCTCCCTACTCTCCCGACATGGCTCCGCGTGATTTTTGACTAATCCCCAATATAAAAATTATATTATAGATAATAATTTAAACTTTTCATTGAACACTATTATGTAACAAAAAAAATAGCAAAACGAATTTCACTGTTGGGAAGAATCAGAAGATATATTAAAACAGATTCGTGCAAAAATATATATAACGCAATAATAGTCCCCCACATCAACTACTGCAGCAGTATACTATTTCTTGCTAATGAAGATGAACTTAAAAAATTAACGATGCTCCAAAATAAAGCATTAATTGATTTTCATGATTTTCAATAGAATAAAAGTATAAAATTGTGCAATCCGCCATTTTAACTGAAACACCGGTCAGAGCGAATGACGTCAGTACCCATCACCGTGTCTTTGAACCGTTGCCATGGACACAATGCAATTTTTACTGAGGCCTGACGTCACATAGAAGAAATGACAGCTGTGGGCGTTTTCGCGCGAAATTTAAAATATGTAGATGAAAATGCAATTATTTGCGTAAAAACTTAGTTTATTACTGAAATAATATTATTTTCGGTAACAGTAGACGCGTACCTACAATATAGAACGTTATTTCAGAATGTGTCATCATGCCTATTACAATAAGTATATTTTGCATGAATAAATGTGTTTCTGCTAATAATGGGTTTGTTATTTGAACAAAGTAGTGTACTACATTACTCACTCATAGGAAAGTAAACACCACAGCTTTATATACAAAGTTTCTTTTTTTTTAAATTAAAAGTTTACCTCAGAGTCCAACAGTTCATTTATTCTGCATTGCTGGTTCTTTCCTTTCTTCTCCCTCACCAACAGGAATATGTGGCCGATGTCAGGACACGACCAGAGCAACTTCTCCACCAACACTGTTAGTAAAAATTGAACAATAAAATAACAGAATAATGTAAAAAATCAACACAAACAATAGGTAGTCTTGGCCACTGATGTATTTGAACCAAGGCGTCAATTTACACTTTTATTTTTCAGTTTATTTTTGAATGATATTTTTTATGTAAGTATGTATGTTCATGCTTGGCGTAAGCCTAAGAGATTAGGCGCAGAACTAGAGTAGTGGATGTCATGGATCGTGTAGCGAGGCTAAAATGGCAATGTGCAGGGCATTTTGCAGGTCGCAAGGCAGGATGCTACAAGATTGACTCCCAGAGTTCTGGAATGGAGATTTTCGGAAAATAAAAGAAGAGTCGGGAAACCTCAAAAGAGGTGGGCCGACGATATAACCGCTGTGGGGGGGAAGAAATGGCTACAACTAGCAAATAACAAAGAACGATGGAAGGGTGTGGAAGAGACATATATCCAGCAGTGGAAAAATGAAGGTTGAGGAAAAAGAAGAAGATGTTCTAAGGACACAATAACTGGATTTTTTCCAGAACCACTGACTTATACAGGATCACCGGCGTGCTTAACCTGGAGGATCTGATATATGTGGAAAAGATAAAGATGATTTATAGGATAAAGATTAAGTTGTTGAAAACGAATATCGTTCTTTACCAGAACAGTGACGTCCATAGACAACACGCGAGAACAAGAGACTATGTAAGAAGTATATACCGAGGACTAATAGAGAGAAATACTTCTATAATGGGATCCCCAATTCCATAAAGGAATTGAACAGTGTGGAACTTTTCAATAAACGGCTGAAGGGACTCGTGTTGGAGAGGAGATAACTATTCGACAAGTCAATGTGATTATATTTAATATGTTTACCCATGTATTTTACTGTATTTCCTGTCCCCTTATACCAGCATACAAATGCTGTTTGGGGACATGATATTTATTTTAATTAGTACAAATTGGTATATTCATTATTTATTACAATTTTTCATTTTCCTTTTTGATACTTTTTTTTATTCTTTATTTTTTTACGCTTCAACGGGCCAGGAGGCCCAATTATAGAAGCGAAAGACATCACAAAACACCCAGGCTTGAGTAAATCACATAGTTTAAATTTTGACCTCACCCCGGAACCCTCGGTTTGTCATACCCACTGCGCTACGAGGGCCGCCGAAAATAAAACCCCACTAAGGTAACTCCCACCCCCTCGCACATTCGTAACGCCCTTCCAGCTCTGCAAACGGGCTCGGCCACCCCCAAGTAGAAGCGACGTCCCGTTATGTTGCCTATAAAAGAGGCTACATGCCGAATCTACGAATTTACGTAATTTAAGTAATAAAATTCATCGGTGTTCTCTTCTCTGAAGGATGTCAACAGACTCACATTTCCCCAGGAACCCAGTGGCGCCGGTGATGAAGACGTTCTTCTTCGAGTAAAAAGTCTGTATCGGAGTCATCTTCCTCGGCGTTGTGCTGTGGAATCCATGCTGTACTTCACTTCGCGTGTTCTCTTGTATAAAAGCCGCCATCTGTGTGCGAATGTACTAATCTGTAACAATTGATAAGCTCAAATTCTATTCAATTTTAATGCATTAGAAATTTCGGTTTTTCATTCAAATTGCCAGTGTAAAATATCACGAATTATATCACTTCACATCAAAATTTACTCTTATCTACAGAGAGCTCTGTACAGACAAGTTGAAAATAAAAATTAAGAGATGATATCTCTTCCTTACTTACTTATTATCACGCCGTTTCCCCGTGGGGGTAGGCAGAGAGGATAGAGCGCCATACTTTTCTGTCCTGACACGCAACTCTCACCTCATCCACATTCATACATCTTCGCGTGCAAGCTCACAAGTCTAACGAGACCAACTTCCAGTTAATTTAATTAACTTCTGGTTAATCTGGTCATGCCACGTCTTCCGCGGTCGCCCTCTCTTTCTGGCGCCATCAACACTTGCATTATATATCTTTATTACCATTCTTTCCTCATTCAATCGATCAATATGCCCAAACCATCTGAGCGACCCTTTTTTAATTCTATTAATTATGCTAAGATCAGCTTTACATTCGTTCCTAATATCTGCATTCTTTACTCTATCATAAATTGTATTTAGATTTGCCACACGTCTGAGGGATCTCATCTCCACTGCATTCAGTCTATTTTCGTTCCTCTTCTGTCAGCTCCAGGCTTCGCTTCCATACATCAGAGTTGGTACCAGAATTCCATTATGCACTGCTAGTTTTGCCTCAGTAGACATATTTCTATTAGAAACTATTGCGTTCAAACCACCGTTCACCCTATTCCCCGCAGTCACTCTCCTCTCGATATCTTTTTCAACATTCCCTCTTCTATCGAACATACTTTCCAAGTACAAAAACTCATCTACCTGTTCCAAACATTCATTACCTACTAGAATCTGTATCTCAATAACTATTTAACTGATTTTGTATATTTCGACAGTAATAGCGTAGATTTAATAAACATTTGTAAAAAAGGAAAGAAACTTAATATTTTAAGAAACCTAATTGTGATAAAAATGTAATCAATATTCAAACACCTTCTATTATATCCCTCTTCTGCGCCTCATGACCCACCGAACTCTAATCTCCAACTATATGATAAATTCATTACAAAATTATTCTGCTATTATTAAAGAAGTCACTAACATTATTAGCCTTGATTTATGCCTTGAAATTATATTAAAAATACGTCGACTAATGACAAAAACAGTAATCTGTCAGAGCAGTCCAGAAGATACCTCGTCACTCTCCAAAGGTCGTGAAAATTTTACGCACATATTCGGTTTGTTTACATTTTCAATTTACACCTTGTTGACAAAAATTTACGCGTTTTTGACTGTTTATTGAACTCCAATAACAGAGTAGCATGTTTTTGTAGAAACCAGAAAGAATAATAAATCACACTAAAATTTCGAGTTATTCTTATGCGAGAGAAATCTTAAAAATATATTTAGACAGGAGAAAGATATATTAATGCATGTACGTGCGATGTTAAAGAAATAAAATAATTAATTTTCAGAGCCAATAAACTTCAGGAAAAATATTTTACAATGTTCACTCCTGCATCAGGAAACAAGAACAACAACAACGACTGTTGTTGATAACACGTCAGCCCTGATGATGGACCCTGCAATGGGATCTGAAACGTCGGACAGAAAGGTCGTAGGAACACGGCAGAATATCTCAGAAAACTCAAACCAGAAGATTCTGAACGGCTGTGAAAACTTAAGAACATTTTTCATTTTTCAGTGTTTCAGTGTTTTCGGTAATTTGACGATAACGAAAAATATAAAATAATATTAAATTAATTGTCGTTTGAGCAAGTTAGAGGTGGTTTGGCCTCGACTAAAAATATAGCCTGTGAACGGCCCCAACATCTCCCCATACTGTTTAGACAGCTGGTGCTGCCATAAAAGTAATAATATAGAACACTGTAATATGAATATGCTAGACCTTAATATTACAAAATGTAATTATATTCAATTTACCAGAAATAAAAAAATATTTTAATTTAATTATAATATATCTTTTAATAATTTCAAAGAATTATGGGGGTTAAACTATACACAGCGCCAGTCCTGAGCAGACTATCAACACATACATTGTAAAACCGCGACTTCAGCAGGTCAAATCTAGGCCACACACACAAATACGTGGCAAGAATGCCGCATAAGCAGATCGAGGCACGAGCAAGGCACACGAGCGGCCTACAGGTTATTGCACCGTCAGCACACACAGCCGCACTTCAGGAAACTTCTTTGTTCGTAAATCATATAAAAAGCCGCCCACGCTCTAGACGGGCATGTCACTCTTTCATCGAGGCCGGAGGCTATCGCCCTTCGAGTATCTATCATTGTCTTTGTAATGGTCCTCATATATTACTTGTACTTGTTTTATTGAGATAATAAAATCATCAAACATTCTACGCCTTTGGAGTTCTCCCGTCACATGACGGGAGGTGACCTAAAAGCAGTTGCTCCAAAGTACCTCCAATCCCCAAAGAATCTAAGATAAGAGACCTTGGGATCATGATGAGATGACTTACATCTCTCAATATCATTATTAAATAGTTTAAAAAATAAAAAATTTGGGGTCACGTTGTGCCCCGGACGGGAGTGTTATAATAAATCAGAAACCGCGAATATGCGAGACCGCGGGAGGGGAAATCGCAGAATGCGAGGGAGTACTGCATTATATTTTTTGAGAGTTCCCAACTCCATATGTTGACCTTGACTAGCATAGATACGTAGTAACACATCTCCCTACAAATATTTGAAAGTGTTGTAAATATACAATACCGCAAATATTTTTCTAAATTAGCCATTTTCACAGACACGTGAACTTTTATGGCGGGTCAAGTTGTTTTGGAGATGATTCCCATCCATCCAGAAGAATCTTCTCGTATCAGCAAGTGTCGCGTGTGTAGTGTAAATGAATGTGTACCTACAGCAGAGGCTGTAAGAGAGCAAATCAATACAGGGTACAAAAATGATACAGTTTTATTACAATTGACTACAATTCACAAGAATAACATGATAAAAACCTTGCAAAAATTGAATATGGAATTATTGTACAAGGTTTTTTTAAATTGAGTTTTTTCCCATTTTATTTAAGTTGTGCGAATGAATTTTTACAATCGATATAAGTTACTGTTTAACTTTTTGCAAAAAATAAGTCAGAAATACCTACAGAAAAAAAATGCAAACTTTGATATTACGTATCTCCATAAGTATTGATACTAACGAGGTCATGGTTGAACATATTCGACTCATTATCAAGGCAGGAAACCACCTGTAAAGTTTTTGCTACTAGCTATGATACACCCTGTATATTTTGGTGGTGCGTGATTTCAAGGGAATTTTTTTTTTAGGCTTGTTAAACGTTTGTTAAAAATATAACGTTAGAAATAATGCTTTAGAAAATTTTGTTATTATACAGTGTCTCGTCTCATAGCTACTAGCAAAAACTTTACGGGTGGATTCCGTCTTTGATTATTAGTCGAAAATTTTCAAGCAGCCATGACCTAATATCAATAGTTATGGATTTATATGTAATATCAAAGTATGTATTTTTTTCAATATTTCTGACTTTCATATTCGATATAAGTTACTGTAATGATAGTCCAACGTTTCACAAAAAATAAGTCACAAATATTGTAAGAAAAATGCAAACTAAGATGTCGCATATCTCCGTAACTATTGATGATTTAAGCAGGAATATGGTCCTGTGAGGTTATTAATGTTTTCCAAATAATCCTTTATAAATTTTTACAAAAATTATATAGTAGGTACTTACTTCAACGGTCCTCACCAAACATTCACTTCACTAAATATTATTTTGAAAAATATATTATTAAAAAGCAAGTTCACTTATTTGTAGTAAGCCAGATGTCAAAAAGTCGATCGGTCGTCGGTCAACCAACTAGTTGACTGGAATGAGACATCCTACGGATGGCTGTCATCTTCAAGATAAACATTAAAAACCAATTATTTCACACTTCGACACCGCCTTATTTTCTGACATTTTGTAACAGAAAAGTATTATAGTTAATGCAAATGTTGACTTTACTCTAGCGCGATACAAATATTAAAAAAATTTGTCACCGAACAGGTTTATATGAGGCTTTAGCTTCTCCTACATATCTTGGGCTTTATACTAAACTAGGTGACTAAAAAAGTATTACATATTTGGATATGATTGCAGTTTTTATAAAAAAACTAGCTTCGCCCGCTTGAGACTATAAGACCAGACTATAAGAGTATCAGTGAAAAAAAAAACCCATAAAAAACAAGTTTTTTTATACTCCCTCTCTCATTGAATCAAGTTTCGTGCCTACTTCACGCATCGGGGTCATTACTCATTTGCGTTGATTCCAATTTGAAAGAACCATTAAAATTTCGAAAAATCCAAAATTATACTATAATTATTAAATCTTTTTAAACGAAAATTTGTTAGATCATTTTCATCGTCGCCGCGAGTCTGCCTGCAAAGTTTCAGCTCGATTGGATCACGGGAAAGGGGTTAAAAATCGATCCTAAGTTTTTCCGGCGGACAACAAACCGCATACGCTACGAGTTAAAATAAAGGCAGTAAAAACCAATATAATCTAAACTACTCGTCCAAACAATGTTGTGTAAAAGGCAATTTTTATTCAAATAAAATTGTTTTGACGATAAGTAAATTTATTTTGATAAGAATTTAACATTACCAACTCAAATTACCCCCAAAAGATTAATATTAATTTTAAGTGTATATTTTTTTCATATTTTATCAATTTATGAATAAATATTGACATATAGATATATGTCGTCGCAAACGTTCTTATAGGCCTTTTTGAGTTCTACAATTCCTCTATAGAGTGCATTCATTTATCTCTTACTGTTAAGACAGTGTTCGTAAGAAACGCATACGTTCGACCGTTTTTTCGTCGACTTTATTTGTAAAAAAGGTCACCGCGAAAAGCCCTTTTATTTTAACTGGATAATATATAGCCTATAACTGCCCTTAGAGTTCATTCTAAATAATGAAGAAAGAATTTTTGAAATCGGATGAGTACTTTCAGAGATTACCTCCTCCATCCAAACTAACAAACTCACAAATTTTACCTTTTTATATTTTATATATAATTTATAGATAAATAAATACACAGAAATAAATTCCTTCATTGAAGAGTACACTCAAGTTGGGATGAAGATTAGTACTGCCAAAACAGAGGTCATGGTCGTAGGAAGAGACCAAGAGCAGTGCTCGATCAGCATACAGGGGACCCAGCCGAAGCAAGTCGAAAAATTCAAATACCTTGGGGTGGAATTTTCTAGCGACGGGAGGCAGGAAAGTGAAGATAGAAGAATCGGAGCTGCAGCTGGCGATCTACGTTCTCTGTATAGTGCGGTGATTAGAAAATCCGAACTTGGTGTCAAGGCAAAACTGACTGTTTTCAAATCTGTGTACAGGCCCACCCTAATATATGGCCATCAAATTTGGATCCTGACGGAGAGAGTGAGATCAAGAGTCCAGGCTGCCGAGATGAGTTTTCTAAGGGGGGTCACACTGATGGCAATCACAAATGAGGTGGCTTGGACATGTACTAAGAATGGCAGAGTAACGAATACCAAGAAGAATCGGTGGGTCGCCCCAGATTAAGTTGGGAGAAGCTGGAAGAAGAAAATATGCATGAAAACAGAACGGGCCTGGACTGGTTGTTTCATGTAGGAGCAGCGCAAGATTGGGGAATATGGAAGCACCTTGTCGACCCTACTAGAACAAGGGGAAGAAGATGATGATGATAAATACACTAAAATATACTATATATATAATAAAAAATATACTGTGTAATGGGTAGCACCATAGATGTCTCTAGCATGCATTTGAAAGAATACTGATTTAGAAGAGTTGTGCAGAGTGATCACTTAAGCCAGCTCATAGGTTGTAAGCCTTGAGCCATCGTACAAAAAGAATTCCATGCACGTTTCTCGTATACATAGTTTCGTCTCTATGAGACTGCTATAATTTATCTTAATTAAATAATCATCATCCTTCTGTGAATAAAATCCAGTAATGTGTTCTCAGAACATCAATTTGTCCGAGTATTAAATACTCGTGCTTTACTTTTTGAAGATTTTTTTGATGTAAATATATCAAAACTGCCAAAATTTGAGTTGTCTAATTTTAGTATTGAGCCCACGATACAACCTTCTTCCTCCCCATCTATGTGGGGTTGGCTCTATTGGTCTACAATACCCTCCTAACACTCCGTAAACAGGATATTAGTAGCAATATCCATAAAAAATCAAATAAACTGACCAAACTTCTCCTCGACGATGTCCAACGAGACGGAACGCACTCAGACAGAGACACTCGATTTGATGACTGCATTTTTATTGCAATTTTTTTCTTTATTATGCAATTAAACGTTCAATTAATATATACATACTTAATTTATTAAGAACCTTGCGCAATACATAATCATTTAAGTATTAAAGATGATTGCCCAAGCTCATAATAAACGGAAGAAAACTGCATGAATATCGCGGTCTAATCACGAGACGATACAAACTATACACGTAAAACTGAGGAAATTCTGTGTAGAGCTGAAGACGGAATAGGTATGACAATATAGAATTAAAGAATAAGTGATTTCAGAGAAGAAAATATTTTGAAAGAATTCTATAAAATGATCCAGTTTTAATGTACACATTGAGATTAATAAGATTTTCAATAAAATATAAGTATAAAATTGTGCAATCCGCCATTTTAACTGAAACACCGGTCAGAGCGAATGACGTCACGCCTCTGTACCCATCACCGTGTCTTTCAACCGTTGCCATAGACACAATGCAATGTTTACTGAGGCTTGACGTAACGTAGACGAAATGACAGCGTTTTTGCGCGAAATTAAAAATATTTAAATGAAAATGCAAGTATTTGCGGAAAAACTTAGTTTATTACTAAAATAATGTTAGTTTCGGTAATAGTAGACGTGAACCTACAATTTAGAATGTTATTTCAAAATCTGTCATCATCCCTATTACAGCGCTGTTGAATTATTTCGCACCATAGCGTCCAAAGTGAAGATTGTCACCATAGAGTAGGAAACCAGCGACTTGCGTTATGGTATCTGTACTGTTTTTAAGGCTGAAGGAGTTATCCGATCAAGAGGAAATACCTACTTCGAAAAAAGCGATTTTAAAATTTTTCACTTTCTTAAAGCTTGGGGTCTTAAGAATGTCTGGTGAAAATTTCAAGCAAAAAAAAAAAATAACAAACATATAGCTGATAATAGTGGCATCCCTTTATGGATTACGCGCCACGCCACACGGCGCCGCGATACACGCAGGTAGCTGCCAGTCGGGCTCTTTCATAATAGAAACGTAAGATCTGTTTCTATTATGTTTGTGAAGAGTGCTCGATGATACGGGAATTCTAAGCAAGGCAGAGGACTTATATTGTAGACCTGGAATCGATTATTTTATGTATGTTGAAAGATTTCGCGATTTATTCATGGCTCAATTTTCGAACGCGTTTTACTAGAAACCATGTTTTGAAAATCGGTAATCAAAATATCTCGGCAACTACAAAGCTGATCAACTTGAAATTTCTAGTGGTAGGATTTTTTAAACGACTTAGTTTTTTTGTATCGGCGTAATAAACCAGAATTTTTCCCTAAAAAATGATATTTTAAATTCAAACGCCCGCCATTTTGTCAAAAACTATGTTTTCAAAATTTTGTACGTCAAAGACTAAATTAAAGTGTCAATTTTGATAGTCTTTTTGTTTTTTTTTTAATGATGATGATTACAGATAAAATGGGAATGGTCACCTTGGAGTACTTTTTTTTTTTGGCAGTCGAAAGAACCCAAGAATTTTTTTTTGAATTTTTTTTATATTAAAAATTTAACATATTCTTAAAAGTATTTACTTTCGTGTAAAAATGATACCAATACTATGATTTATATGGGTTTTCTTAAAAAATTCAGGAAAGTTGCCTTTTTTCGCGCATTGTAGTTAGGTATTCCCCCTTAAACGGCCCGCTCACTGGTGCGATTCCTCTTTTGTCTATAAATATTGAAAGTAAACAATGTTATAATATTTTAAGATAATTTAATTAAAAACGCAAAAGAATAATTAAATTCGTTTAAAAATTCACCAGCCACCTCAGCTATAACTTGGCCGATTTTTGAAAATTTTGAACGAGTTATTTATTTATTTGTTTATTTCTATTTAATGTAATTATAAAATTTTGGTTGGACTGTGCCTGTCTCACTAGAAATATCTGTGTTGAGACAGGCATAGTTTACAATAGTGTATAGGTACGAAACATAGTATATAGATATACAGTGGTATTTGATTACACATTTTTATCGATTGTTGCGCGGTATGATCGATAATCCTGAAATTATGCAGAGCATTGGTTTGTATGTTCCTGATAATTACACTAGACATCGTCAGCATAGATTGTTTCACATTCCAATATACAGGACCAACATACCGATGGTTATGCCTGTTGGAAGAGCCACAGCTATGCTGAACAAAATTGCTTTGGGTATTGATATATTCCATGTGTCTGAGGGGGTTTTCCGAAGCGGGATTCTCCTACACCTTTGACCAGATTTTATGTTATTTTTAATTTATTAAATATTTTCATTTTTGATATATACTTCCTAATATGTATGCCTTAAACATTTTGTTTGTCATGTACATATTATCGTGAAATAAATTGAATTGAATAGAATAATTCTTTGTATTTGATAAGTATTGTATATTAACGTAACATAATAAAGTGATGAAAGTAACATAATAGAAAATATATCATACATATGAGGTTATAGTGTGTTTGTGTAAGTGTGTCTATTTTATCTCTCCCCTTGTTTCGGATCCACTGTTTTATTTTGTATTTTATGTTAGGGTTGTAAATTGTGGTTAGCCCGGATTATTTTAATTCATCAAGCATGCAATCAAGTAACTTGGGCCCAAAATAGTTATAGCTCCTTTTTCCATACGTGGTATGTAACCCTGGGATTTGTAGATTGAGTTTGTTTGACCGTGTAGTAATTATTGTTTGAGTTGGTTTAAACTGTGTATTTTTGTGTTTGTATGTCTATTTAAGAGTAGTATTCGCATAAATTTGTTTTATATCGAGTACATCGAATTTGTTGAATATTTCATCTGTCCTTGTTAAAATTGAGGTTTTAAGGATTACTTTTTAAGTAATTTTTTGAGTTGCAATAATTTCTTCATCTTAAATCTCTTATATTAAAACTTCAAGATATAAGAAAAAAATATTTTTTTTTTGGTGGACTAGCTCTGTTACATCCTGTATGTATATTGGGATTATGGAGTTGAATTCAATCAGTTGCGTAAGCGATTGATCGATTTAAAGTTGCGTGCAACTGTGCAAAGTAGGTAATTGATCAGCCGACTGGGTATGAGCAGTAGCGTAACCAAAAAAAACTAAACCATAAAAACCAGGTCTTTATTATACTCCCTTTCTCATTTACTAGTGGAAACAGGTTTGGCGCTAAACCTACGCGTTGGGCTCGGTCGGTAACGCTACGAAAGGGAGTAATAAAAAAATTCGAAAAATCCAAAATTATACTATAATCATTAAAAAGTTTTAAACGAAAATATTTCAGATAATTTTTACCGTCGCCACAAGTTTGTCTGCAAATTTTCTTCTCGATTGGATCGCGGAAAAAGTGTTAAAAATCGATCCAAAGTTTTTTCATAAAGACAAGCAAGCAGACGCTACGAGTTAAAAGGGAGTAAAAATGGGCTCCAATATGAAACAAGAATAAAAATATTGTGTTCTGGTTTGTGCCTTCTGGGGTATTATGCCGTGTTATCACGACCTTTCTAGCCGACGTTTCGGATCCCATTGCAGGGTCCATCATCAGGGATGCCGCGTAGATGAAGTCGAGGTACAGCAGGGTACACGAGCTCCCGATGTCGGCCATCGCGCCGTCAGCAATACCTACACACATACAGCTAGACTTCAATAATGTTCTTTGTTCGCAAAACATATAAATCAGCAAACGCCCTATACGGGCATGTCAGTCCCCCATCGACCCCCGGGGTAGGCCGGAGGCTCTAGCCCTTCGAGTATCTATCATTGTTTTTGTAATCGTACTTATGTATAAGTTGCAGGTAACTGTTTTATCGAGAGAATGTCAAGTATGCCATGACTTTGGAGATTCCGTCACAAGACAGGTGGTGACGCTAAAAGGTACATCATACATGATCGTCAACCAAAAACCCCCAAATATGTATCGATATTAATATATCGACCCCTATTCCAGGCCACCAGCAAGGTATTACCTATTTACATAGCACAAGCGTTTAGCTTATTTCGAAAATAGTAAGAATACTAGCTGTTTGGGGCGTGCAGTGGGAACATCGTAGCATGAATTTTACGTAACCAATTATTTGAAAAAAAATTGGAATACAACATATTTCGTAATATTTCTGTCACAATTGTCATCATAGCATAAATATTTGATTTCTATTTTTTTCCAAAATATACGTTTACAAAAAAGTTACGCTTCAATGTTCCCACTGCACGCGCCTGCTAGCTGTAACCCATCAAAGATGATGGTACTTTTACATGGCGGTTCTTAAAGAATAAATATTTACTTATTTGTAACCTTCACCCATGAAATAGTAATAACGACCGATTGAGCGGAACATGAAATGGTTCACGTCTTTGCTAAGTCCTGCGTGCACTGTATTTTTGACGGGTAACGCATGCTCAGCGATGGCAACATCGCTATCGCTGCCGCATTCGGGTTTGCTCGCGCGGGGTTCAAGCCGCGTCTCCGGCCGTTTAGTTAGGTTTTTTTAGCCGTTACTCGAACGAAGTTATGGGGACAGACAGACGGACGGACAGACAATAATTATGTTTACTTGATGCGACACGTAATTACGGACGTTACACGAATTCACGGGGACAGACAGACAGACAGACGGACGGACAGATAACGAAATTATTATGTTTGATTGACGCGACACGTGTTTCTTCTATTTAAAAAAATCAAATGTAGATATTGTAAAATGCGAATCTCTTGAGCCTCTGTCTAACGGGAATCCCAATGCACCGCATTGGGTTAGTTACGCCACTGGGTTAAAGGGATTATAATATCCATTGTTCTTATTAATAGATCATTAATAGATTAATATATTAATAGATAATTAATAGATGAATAGATAATTAGAAATCGAGTTAATAGATAGGACAACAATGTATGTATGGGGTGTCTCATAGCTAGTAGCAAAAACTTTACGGGTGGATTCCTGCCTTGATAATGGATCGAAAATGCTCAAGCGACCAAGACCTAATATCAATAGTTAGGTACGGAGATATGCAATGTCAAAGTTTGCACTTTTTTTCAATATTTCTGACTCATTTTTTGCAAAAAGTTGAACTATTACTACAGTAATTTGTATCGATTATGAAAAATTTATTTGCTTTAATACAAGTCAAATAAAATGATAAAAACCTTGCAAAAATTGAAAATATAATTTTATTACATATAACACTAGAAATAGGAATAGAATAAGATCACTATATAAGAAAAAAGTATATACATAGAATTGTCTAATGTACAGAGGTGTAAAAAAGTAATCCATAACCAAGTTTTTATTATACTGCCTTTCTCATTGAATCAGGTTTCGTGCCTACTGCACGCGTCGGGGTCATTACTTCATTTGTATGAAAAAAGATTAAAATTTCGAAAAATCCAAAATTATACTATAATTATTTTTAAAAAAATTAATGAGAATTATGAGGATTAGAAAACGATATTTATGAGGATTACAAAGAATATCGCCGCAAAATCACTAATATTTATTAAATTGTTTAACCTTCTGCGTACGAGGTGGGGTATGACACACCCCAGCTGTTGAAAAATTATAATTTATACGTAAACAATAAAGGCGGGCGAGTTCGTTTTCTCAGTATAGTAGCTTCAAATGCGACGTTTCCGTCCCTATCAGAGCTGCCAATTCAGTCGAAAGTATCTACAAGTGAGTTACATGCGCATAAAGCGCGCCCGGGTATCACACACCCCGCTTTGTACGGCGCGTGGCTCAAAAGTTACGTTTAAATTTTTTTGTTTTCAATTTGTTTTATACTTATTTATGTATTTAATGTTCAAATATTTATTTTCAGATAATAACTTCATTAAAAAATGCCTCAGTTAGATTTATCTGACATTTTAAGACTGACATTAGAAGAAAATGACGAATTTGACTGTGAATAAATGGTGCAAAACATGTGTCTGATAACGATTCTGATCATATAAGCTTACAAAGCGACACAGGCAGTGTGGTGACTGCTGGAATGCTATATTCAGATTCGGACAATGGCGGTATACCACTTTCAGAGCTACGTAAAAAAGAGTTTTATGCAGGTAAAGACGGGGTTAGAAAATGGCAAAAAATCCATACAGGAACATGACTCGCACCAGAGCTGAGAATATTACTGGCATTGAATGAAAGAAACAAAACTTACTTGACAGGAAATTTATTTGTGAATTGGGTTTACCTTTAGTAAAAGATCACCTGAATACAAGAAGACAAAACTAAAGGCTTCCTAGAGGACTGCGCAACAGAATAGAAAAGTATTTTGAAAAACCACCTGAAAATCTACAAAGACCACCGGAAAAAACCTAATACAATGCAGAGATGTACAATGTGTCCTAGAAGATAGAAAGACAAGGTATAGCTGTAAAAAATATTACACGCCGATATGTTTGGAGCATGCGGATTTTTTTTTGTCAAGATTGCGTTGACTTTGACACTGATGGTCTCAACGAAAATTTATATTATTTTCTCATTAGTTTATAGGCAAATATTATTATAGTCTAATAAATTGTCAATACTGTGATGGTAACATATGCCATTTGATTTCAGATCTTAAGTAAAGGTTGTTTCTAGGTTTAAAAAAAAGTTGTGTTTTGTTTTTTTACTAATGAAAGTCTATTATCGTCTAAAATTACATAAAAAAATTTATTGATCCCATTCATTATTGGTTATTAATGCATATTTTCTATAAATAACTTTCAAATAGGTTTTATTTGCTTATTTTACTTAGATTTATTTTCTGGGCATGTCAAACCCCACCTAGTATGGGATGGGAGATTTGGTCACCAAGTATACGAAGGGTTAAGCACTAATGTGAAGACAATTTTAAAAGGTAACTAATTGCAGAAAGAACCAAGGTATTTATAATATTTAATTTACTATTAACACTTTTTCTTACTTCCAACTTGTTATTTCAACAAATTAGTAGTAGTTAATTATATAAATTAATTATTAAATTAATAATTAAAACAAAGTTGAAGAAGAAGAAGAAGAAAGAAAAATAAAATTATTTTTACCTGCGCAATGGACAACATTATTGCAGAGGTTGCATCTCTCAAATTGGGGTACACTCTTGGTATAGAGCCGTGGGAATTCTCTTCTATGCTAACGACGCTACTAGGGAATGCAATCCCGAGTCGGGATTGCCCTTTCGGGATCCCTCGAGATTAGAATTTCTAGCCCCGCGGGATCCCCTCGGATCGGGATCCCGGATACTTATGTGTTTTTTTTGTTGTTTATAGAGCTGAATAGCAATTAACGACAATGCCTTGTATTTTTATATCAGCAATTTTAATAAAATGTTGATTATTAATCATTGCATTAAAGTTTTTGTAGGCGTTTTTCCAAGCATCGATCAGTCAATGTAGTAGAGTTACTACTAACTACTACTACTAACTACTAACTAGTAATAGTTTTTATTACTATGTTAGGTTGATAAAATACAGCAAATATTATTCAAAGCTATTTTCATTATTTGAATGTGACATGAACATAAGTTTTAAGTACTTACTCTATAGACATACACAATTAAACATACAAAACATGAAAAATGCTGATCAATCCCGATAATCCCGATAATCTCGTCCGATTTTTCGGTTCGGGATTGATCTCGTAAAATTCATTCCCTAGACGCTACAATCATAGCGGAAAACAATATCGACTTACAGAGAATGTTTACAAGTCTTATGAATACTGCTCAAAGCATAATATGATCATCTCCGTAGCGAAAACAAAATGTATGACATTCTCCAACGACCGATTAGAGTGCAGAATCTCAGTTCGTGATGAACCCATTAATCAAGTCACCCAGTTCAGATACCTTGGCCGTGGAATGCTCAGCTCCCAAGACCTCCCCAGAGAAGTCAGGCCCCAGGTGGATAAGGCCGCAGTTGCGGCAGGCTGCCTGAGAGATGTTGAATGGAGGAATAAAGATATGAGAACAGATAGCAAGGTACGCATTTATGAGACCTGTGTGCGACCTATCCCCACATACGGTATTGAAGCGAAAGTGGACACTGTCTAGATTATGCTAGGAACAACTGAAATGAGAACTTTGCGTGCTATTGCTGGGAAGACTCGGCATGATCGCATGAGGAATGCAGCAATCCGGGAGGTGTGCGAGGTTCAAAATGTGGTCAGATGGAGGCCACAGAACGAAGATGCGTAGACTCGTCGGGGCTAAAGTTGCGTGTTCTTCTGGTGTCGGAGTCATCGCTTTGGGATGAACGTGCGAAGAATCCTCAGGGTTATTGAAGGTTCGTCAGAAGATGCGTGCGTGTCCTTTTTGCGTCGGGGTCATCACTTTGGGATGACGTCCCGACTGCTGGTGTGAAGATTCGCCGGAGTTGATGAAGGCGCGTATTCTTTCCTCGTCGAGGTCGCCACTTTGGGTGGTTTGTAGACGGTTTGGAGCTGTCGGTTTTTCGGGTCACCACCGTCATGCGACGGAAAAGCTCCAAAGGCGTAGAATATTTGATCATTTATTATAAATCAAGTACAAAATATACATGAGTATGATTATACAGACAATGTTAGATACTCTAAGGGCCATAGCTTCCGGCCACCCGCCGGAGATCTACGTAGGACTGACGTACTCGCCTAGGGCGTATGCCTCTTTTTATATGATTTACGAACAAAGGAGTCCTGAAGTACGGCTGTGTGAGTGTGAAGAAATCGTCCGAAATGCTGATGGTGCAATGCCCTGCTGGTCGCGCGGGTCTTACTCGTGCCTCTATTTGTTTATGTAGCTTTTCTTGCCACTGTGTGTATGTGTGGCCCAGATTGGTGGTTATTCTGCATTGTGGTATGAATTCCACACCACTATTCGTTGAGTTCTTCAAGGGTGTAACTTTTGAAATAATGGAACAAAAACATTTGACATGTTCGTTGCACACTGGCTTTTCACACAAATAATATCTCTTTTTGGTGCAGCTTTTTATCTTCTAGGGCAGATTCTGGCATATATCATGAAGATTGCGTTAATTATCTTAGGAACGACTAATGCCAACAGTTTTCCCCATTCTCTGTCAAAGATCTGACGATAAATTATGAATGCTCGTCTGCCTATGGTATATGCTTTTATCAACTGAATACCTAGCCTCCTTAAAAAAAATCGACGCTAATAACTAAGTTCAAAATTGCTAGCAAATATTATTTTTCCGTTGACACCAGCGATTCTCAAAAGGGAATGGAATACCGTTTGAGGCTATCTAATACTTTTCCTGGTTAATGAACCTTTCACCTCATCAACATCCATCAACGGCCCCTTTGGTCATATTATACAATGTCACCGAATGTTCACTCGGTTGATCACTGTTGGATCGATTGAGTTAATAACATATACTTCTTCCAGCCTCTTGGCTCATTGGCGATAGTGCCGACTGCTTCCTCTAAATTTGTCGGGTTCACTTTTTGTTGAGAAGTCGATGGCTGTGAATCCTTATCAATCTAAAAAAATGTAAAAATCATAAAATCTTCACGTAATATACCGGGAAAAAAATAATTTAATTTTTCTTCTTCTTCTCGTGCCCTGTCCGTTTATCGGACGCTGGCTATCATGTTGGCTATGCGGACTTTGTTTACTGCGGCCCGGAACAGCTCCACAGTAGACTGGCCAAACCACTGTCTAAAGTTTATCAGCCATGAAGTCCTCCTTCTTCCAGGGCCCCGACTTCCGGCAATCTTTCCCTGCATTATGAGATGCAAGATCTCGTATTTATCTGGACGTCTCGTCACGTGTCCTAGATATTGAAGTTTTCGGATTTTTATTGTTTTAATAACTTATTTCTCTTTATTCATTCGAGCCATAACATCTTCATTTGTAACTCTGTCCATCCAGCTTATTTTGAGAATTCTTCTGTAGTTCCACATCTCGAATGCCTCAAGTCGCCTTATCAGTAATTCAGTAAGCGTCCATGCTTCCATTCCGTAGAATAATACTGAGAACACGTAGCATCTGACCATTCACATTCGTAATCGTAAAGGTTGAGATCTTGACTGCAGAACATCTTTTTCGTGCGGATAAAGGTTGCACGAGCTTGCTCTATGCGGCATTTGATTTCAACTGAAGGATCCCATCTCTCATCTAAGTTGCAGCCCAAGTATACAATACTTTGTACCTTCTCTAGTTTCGTTCCAGTTATATAAAGATTTTCATTCAAGTCAACTGCGTTATTTTTATTTAGTTGCATATATATGTAAATGAAGATCGGTAGGTACCTATTGATCTTCATTTAATTTGAATTGTTAAAATAGAACGTTTAAATTTGTGTGAAAATTCTTTCACAAACAACTGACAATCAGGTCGTTTATAATATACCGGTGAATAATACATATTTAATAATTGATTAAGTTTCTAATATAAAATAACAGCCTTAAATGTTGTTTCTCTCTTCAGGTATGATGTGTACTTTTATTATTTTTAAATTTTAATGTGAAATATTATGTTATTTTGTTAATAAAATATTATACTCTTTTCAGAGCAACGCAAAAAAGCTTTTATTTAAAAAAAAAAACTAAAATATTTGGGAAACCACATTATATATAAATTGATAATTTTTGTAATAAATCAAAACTTAAAATTAAAATAAGTATTTTCTCAAATTGAGTTGCAAATAGTTACTTATCTCATTAGTAGCTCAATAAGGGAATCGCTCACGGCTGCAAAGTGCAGATAGCTCTCCGTAGCACGGTTGCCTAAGTACTAAATGTATCGGTTCTGGTCGTATTAACATCCCAGAGGAATAATCAGAAGGTATAGGTGGAGTGGAAGCAACAACTATTACGCTTTCTTTATATGCCAGACACATAAATATTTTCGTGAGGGAAACCCTCATTACGCCACTGCTCCCGGGTTAACCTGATTAGGAGGGTCCAATGCTTCTCACGTCTTCGATAATCAATTATGAAAAAAATATTCTTTAACGATAAATTTTCAAGCATTTGTTATGAATATATATTTGGCAGTGATGAAACTGAACACAGAATCGAAAAAAATTAACCCATAAAAACCAAGTTTTTATTATACTCCCTTTCTTTGTAAAATATAACAACAATTAAAGACGAATTAAAACATATAACATAACACTAAACTCACAGTAATTTAATATATTTCTAAAATGTCAGCTGTTTTGAGCTTTGATAAGACACTTTGATAAGACATGCTTTGAAGATTAAATTCTAAAAACATTTGTCAGTCAATTTAGATTTTCGACATTCGTAGTGAAGTACCTATTATTCATACCGGCGGAGTAATTCAAATTTAGGAAATATTCCGCGACGTTATCGGGCCGCCGTAATCAAACTTTTCTAATGATTCCAATTTAAAAAACCATTAAAATTTCTAAAAATCCGAAATTATACTATAATTATAATTTTTTTAACGAAAATTTGATAGATCTTCTTGATCGTCGCCACGAGTCTATTTGCCAAGTTTTAGATCGATTGAATCTTGGGAAAAGGGTCAAAAATCGATCCAAAGTTATTGTTGACGACAAGCAAGCAGACGCCACGAGTTAATATAAAGGGAGTAAAAAATACTGGAAAAAGTAAAATCCTACTTTGTTAAATTTTCAACGTTTAAAAATGGAACATTGTACATCCATGTTGGTGGCTGCATTGCATTCTCGTTTCTGTAACAGTCTCCATGGAAAATGTATCCGAAACATGATAAAATGTCTATAATTATTAATTTACTCAGAAGATGAAGACGTTTATGCATCTTGCAGTCTTCTCTTTTGTTTCCATCTCTTATCGAAGGCCATCGATAATATTGGCGATCATAACTCTATTCTTCGCCGCACGAAACAACTATGTAGAGTTACGTTGGTACCTATCCCTCAAGCACAGAATAATAAAGCATACAGTATGTTGTCTCGGCAGTGTCCTTGAAATAAATACCTACGGCCGCTTGGTACTTAAACTTGGTTAAACACGCACCAGGGCTGTTTGTATGAAGATATAATACTGTATGTATGTATATACTTACTAAACTGTACCTCAAGTTACGCTGCCATGAGATGCTGCGTCTCCCTTTCTTATTTTACTTTTATTTTTTCATGTATAATGAGTTGGTTAAGACTATACTTTGGTCCTTTCATAATATGTCTGAGATACTCAAGCTCTAGGATATTGAAAGTACCGATACATATATAAACTTTGCATCTTAAGGGGGAACTTTTATATGTGTAAATGCTTATCTAGGAAACGAAGTACGATAACAATGAATGAATAACCACGCTTAAAACCAAATGTGAACCGCCGAAAAATGAAAAAAATACCTGCAAAAGTATTGATACCAACATAAAAGGCCAGAGCCCTGTACACATTGGCCGAGGTTGGCCCAATTTGTGCAGGGGGTTTTGGAACAGGTTGGAGGAGGTTGGCGCAGGTTGGCCGAGCTTGGCTCAGTTGTCGGTTGTTCGAGCATACATCAAAAGACAATGGCGTCGCTCGGCCGGCATCGTCCATTGATTATGAGTCAATTATATTCAAGCAATGACATAATTGACTCATAATCATGACGTAATATCAATAGGTATGGAGATATGCGACATCAAAGATTAATGTTTTTTTTCAATATTTCTAACTCTTTTATTGTTAAAACCTTGAAATATCATAACAATTAGGTACTTATATCGAATTTTAAAAATTCATTCCCTTTAATACAAATCAAATGAAATAATAAAAACCTTCAAATTCCAACAAAATGATTATAAACAACACTGTTTTATTCCACTATATATTTTTATTCAACTGTTAGAACGTTTTCGAGATATATCATTATCAACAACACGTTTAATATATAGTGGAATAAAACAGTGTTGTTCATAATCATTTTGTTTAAATATTAAAAATGAATTTCCACAATGATACAAACAAAAAAACTTGAACATTTTTCAAATTCCAATTGGAAAACATTGAAATTGGAATTTCTGCAGGGTTTTTATCTTTTTATTTAACTTGTATTGAAACAAATGAATTTTTCGTAATAGATAAAAGTTACTGTAATGATAGTTTTTATAAAAAAAATTGTAAAAAAAAAAGAAATATTAAAAGAAAATGCAAACTTTGATATTGCATAACTCCATAATTATTGATATAAGGACATAGCTGCTTGAACATTTTTGATTAATAATCAAGGCAGGAATATAGTCCTGCGAGGTCATTAATGATTTCAAAATAACCCTGTCTATGGAGGAATTCAGCCAGTAACTAACAGCTTTGAAAATTGACTACCACATAGACGGGACATAGATGTGAATCATCTTGGCTATGCCGACGATATGATAATATTGGCACCATCTATAAAAGCGATAAGATAGCTTTTACAAAGAAATAGTTCCTTAGGTGAACTGTAAGGAATTTGTCCCTTTTCAGAGTCTTCATTCGTGTGTAGGTCTCGCGATGGGAGATTCTCAGGAGACCTCCCATTAGGGCGTGATTGACTAAAGAGTTTTATTCGTTTCAGTTTTTTCCTATTCTTTGATTTCTATTAGTTTCGATTAAAATTGAATTGTTTTACTTTTTTGTTTCTCCCGGCAGTGGATTTCTCGACTGTGAGTCCGTTGCTTATTTGTTTTGTCATTTTTTTTTTCACGTTAACCATAAAGGGAATATCGTATTCATAATTTATCTGTCTAAACTATGCAATTAAATTCCTTAAAGTATATTTATAATTTTTTTATTATACTTTTAATTTTTCGTGATATGTGCGCTTGTGGTATCTTCTATATTTTGTTTGAATAATATTTATGATCTGTTATTTTTCTTTATATGCTTTTTTCAGCATTTGATTTTATTACGTTGTTATGTTATTTTATTTTCCTATTTCGTTATGTGGTTTGATTTTATATAAATTATTGTTCCTATATTGCACCCCAGGGACGGTGAAGTAGTTTGTGCAGTTTCCTCGCCGCGTCGCACGACTACCACTGCTTGACATTAAAAGTATGCCAATCTGGATGGTGTAAATGTAGAGCCGATACGGGAGCTCTTGTTAGTGGGACGGCCTGGCTCTGTGGTGGGTCCCACTTCACAGCTCTTACTGATTCGCGAAACGTAAGCCAAATTATGATTGCGCTAGATCTACCGTCCAGTATTAGGTTTCCTTCCATTAATAGCTTAGTTATATTATAATTTAAGTAACATTACCTTAGATATGAATTGCACGCATGTAAATGAGCTTCGGAATGTTTTTTTATAGAAAAAAAATTATATTGTAATTATCTACAAATTATCTTTTTAATTAATTCTACCTTAAACTTGTACCATATCACTTTTTTTGTTGGCCTATACAGAATTGACACCCAGCTTATCGGGCAGAAAAAAAAATCCACGATGTAAATAGATTGATTTTCATTGAGATATCCTGTTCCTCCAACTGTGTCTAGCTGGTGGATGGATAGTTTTTTGGAGGTGGATGAGCCCTCCGGTTTTGGATAGAGTTGAACTTAAGGGTCACCACTCCGTTTGTAGAGTCGGAGATCTCTGCTGTTGTTGATGATGTAAAAGTCGCGGTGTTTGAATAGTACTTATTGGAATGTAATAATGATAGAAGTTACAAGTAAAATAATTACAGGTACACAATAATGAATCGATAGATGACGAGAGCTTCCGCTCGATAGCTAGCTTCCCGAGAAGTGAGGCTTCGATCGGTGAGCGCTTCGCCGTAAGAATGACACTGGGCGAGTAAGATACTCGACTCTGCAGGCGCCGGCTTATATAGTGATCCAGAACAAAGGCTCGGGGTTGTTATGATTTCGTCTTTACTCGGCCGCGCGTGTAGATACTTAGTTTAGATCAGCAAGGCGAGTTTCCTCGCTCTCCGTGCCCCTGCCATACATTGCCTTTGTACTCGGTCATTGGTCCGGCTTACTTTGTCGCCTGTTTGCTGTCCTCAGCGTTCTTGCCTCGGCCTTTGTATCGAGGGCGACGGCCTGCCGTTTTCGATGTCAGCGTATGCGGTACCTCATTACACGGGCATGTGTGTGTATGCGTCTTGGGCCACCACACTTTTGCTTCGGCATAAGCGCCGTATGGAAAACAACGTCGTAATATTTTATTTATTTATATACTCACCGTATTTATAAGTCTTAAATGCGTATATAAATAAGCGATTAAAATTGAAATAAATAAATGAATATTTCTTTAGAAAATTTATTATTTAAAAAATATGTTTACACAATGTTCTTTTGATCTAAATATTAAACGCATAGGTATTTTTACGAACAAATGCACAAATCAGTCGTTAAAAAATTCAGTGAATGAAAATAAAAACGTTGTCACTGATTGCAATTAAAAATTTTGATTGCACTTATAAGCGCACTGTGGATAAGGAAATAGTTTCCCCCAGTGTGCGAATATAAATGTATTTTAAGGTGTTCTTTACCATCATGAATAAGTTCACTGTGAACGTCAAAAACTTTTCTCGGTGTGCTTACGCAAATGTACTTTTAGGCAGGCGCCACACTGCACGGATCTTCCACCGCATCTCCTCCATCGTGAAACACCGTGAAATTTCTTTCCATTTAATATGCGCTTATCAAGCACACTACGCGGATCGGAATCAGTCAATCGATTGGCGTTGCCGATTTGACGCGATGGAATTCTGATTGCAGAATATTTGCACGTAGCATACGAAAACAGTTTCTATCTATTATGCGTTAGAACGTCTTTTTAAGGAAGCTTCTTTTTGCTTGCATAATTGCACCGCGACCATGAAAACAGTTTTTTTCCAGTGTGCTTAAGCACATGTAATTTTAAACTTGACATACGATGCACAAATAATTGAACAGCGAACAAGAAAATAGTTTTTCTTCAGAGTATTGTATGTATTTTTAAGCTTGACATCTGATTTCTGTAATAATCGCACTGCAAAGTTGAAAACAGTTTTTCATCACAGTGCATAAGGGAATGGCTTATTAAGTCTGACTTTCAATTGCAGAAATAATTGCACCGCGAAAACGAAAAAAGTTTATCTCCAGAGTGCGCAAGAGCAAGTATTCTTATGTCAGGTATACGATTGCACTAATAATTGCACTGCGAACATGAAAACGGTTTTTAACCAGTTCAGATGTTTTTTTGTTCTGATCGCTTAAGCAAATGTTTTTTTTTTTTCAAATATGACTTAGGAATGAACGAATAATTGCATTGCGAACATGACAATAGTTTTTTGTTCCAGAGTCTCTAAGACCATGTATTTTTAAAGTTGACTTGTGATTGCACAAATAATCGCATTGCTAATATTAAAATATTTTTTCTCCAGAGTGCGTAAGAGCATGTCTTTTTAAATTTGACTTCTGATTGCACGCATAAATGCACTCTGAACCTGAAAACTGTTTTTCTCCAGTGTGCTTAAGCGCATGTTTTTTCAAAATGACTTACGAATGCACGAATAATTGCATTACGAACATGAATATAGTTTTTCTCCAGAGTGCGTAAGAACATGTCTTTTTAAGTATGACTTGTCTTTGCACAAATAATCACACTGCGAACATGAAAAATATTTCTCTCCAGAGTGCATGAGAGCATGAATTTTTAAGTGTGGCTTCCGCTTACATGAATAATTGCACTGCGAACATGAAAACAGTTTTATTTCAGAGTGCGTTAAAGCATGTCTCTTTAAACATGACATGTTGTTGCACGAATAATCGCACTGCGAACACGAAAACAGTTCTTCTACAGGGTGCGTTAAAGCATGTCTTTTTAAACTTGACATGTCTTTGCACGAATAATTGCACTGCGAACAAGAAAACAATTTTTCTTCAGAGAGCGTTAGAGCATGTTTATTTAAGTTCCCCTTGAAATAGCACGAATAATTGCACAGCGAACATGAAAACCGTTTTTCTCCAGAATGCTCAAGCATATGTTTTTTAAAAGATGATTTATGAATACATGAATAATTGCATTGCAAACATGAAAATATTTTTTCTCCAGAGTGTGTAAGAGCATGTATTTTTAAGTATGACTTGTCTTTGCACGAAAAATCGCACTGCGAACATGAAAACGGTTTTTCTCCGGTATGCCTTCGAACATGTTTTCTCAAATATGACTTTTGAATGCACGAATAATTTCACAGCGAACATGAAAACCGTTTTTCTGCAGAGTGCTTAAGGACATGTTTTTTCAAATATGACTTAAAAATGCACGAATAATTGCACTGCGAACAAAATAGTTTTTCTCCAGAGTGCGTAAGCGCATGTATTTTTAAGTATGACTTCTGATTGCACGAATAGTTGCACTGCGAACATGCAAACAGTTTTACTCCAGAATGCGTAAGAACATGTATTTTTAAATTTGTCTTGCGATTGGACGAATAACTGCACTGCGAACATGAAAAAAGTTTTTCTCCAGAGTGCGTGAGAGCATGTCTTTTTAAACTTGACTTCCGATTGCACGAAAAATGGCAATGCAAACACGAAAACATCTTCTTATCAGCGTTAGTAAGCTTGTTTGAGGATTTGTCAACGTTAGAAGCTGTCTCCGATTCCAGCGACTTTCCAGGGGCAGGCGAAGACGCAGTTGAATTTTCCACAAAAGAATCTTGGATTCTCAAGATACCTGCAAAGTAAATATTTGTCATTTAATGCCAATTTTCTTTACGGCCTCTTAACTGGTGAATGCTTGTTGATCATAGTGAACCTAACATTTGATTTATTATAAACAAAAAACTTAAGAACATAAAATTTCTAGGTTGCTGTAATCCTGTTCAAAATATATTGATATGAATATCTTTCTAAGCTACGACGTGTTCATAATTTTCAGGTTACTCCTATACAACAATAAACTGGTCAGATTTAATTAAGTTTTAAATCCTGGCTAGCTATTGGCGTAGAACATGTCGAATGTCAGTGTCGACCAATCACACTTGATCATTTCTCGGCCGGCGATCACGAAACAATCGCTTTAAATTAGATCTCCTCTTTCGCGCTCCTCTTGGTCTCGTGTTATATTTGCCTCTCGCCTGGCATTCCTGCACTGATTTTAGCACATTTGGAAGCTTACGACTTGCATTCACACTGGAATATTTTTTTCCATTCCAATATATTAATAGTGTCACTAAAACGATAAGGTATAAAGCGAAAATGTCAAAATTTGCGGTAAAAAGTTTGACACAGTTTCGTATCAGAATACAACGAAGAAGTGGCGAGATGCACTGAACTTCTAACGAATCAAATGGACAAGGGTAGAAATGTGTTTCTGATTTATTGATATAACAAAAGCATTCGATACGACAATCCATAATCTACAATTCAAAAAAAATTAACTATAATTGTAATTACTAGATCACCCTACAAGTCTATATGCTTGAAGATAACAGCAAGTACAAATATCTATCCATGCACCATTATAAAACACACAACAGTCTAAATACACGAGTTAGAGAAAATAAAAATGACACAATACCGACTACAAGAAATTTGGGCAGAGAGCCATGAAATATTACTCCAATTAATAGTATAACAGACTGCCAATGGAAATAAAACGTGCAACTAATAGGATAATATTTCAGAACCACATTATAAAATGAATAAAGGTGTGAGCAATCGAAGAGATAAAAATGGAACTAACGAAGTATATTACCTAATAAAAAATAATAAAATGATATTATGTTTTTAACAATGTTGTTTGAACACGGAATCTGAGATGGATAAGTTAAGATGTGGGAAGACGGGTTCTGGAAGGAAATAAGGATCAGAAGGAAAGTACGCTCTTACCCTTGTCCTTTTGGTCCAGGTCGAAGGAATAACGCTGGTTTTCTCCCTTATCAGAAGGGCAGTAGCTGGAAATCTCGTGGATGGCACCTTAAACCTTATCCGAAGGCTTTTACGCTCACGTAAACGGAGGCACACACAAAACTCAGCAAAAACACATCAAGTCAACAAGACAGTTCAAGGTTGAATGTAAAAGTCATAGATAAAAGGTTTTAATAGAGCGTGCACTATGAAAAGGTGAAGGAAGTTGGTTGTGTTCAGTGTCACTGGTCCAGTTCATAAAGATCGAACAAATGTTAATGTAAGAATGTTGTTGTATATCGTGCCCACCTCTTCAAAGGATTGTCCTAATAAGGGGGTAGGTTATCATTAATAAATACTGTTAACGTTAATAAATACTGCTATCGTTAATAATAAATAAATTAGGTAAGGTGCGGGATTTTTTTTTTGATTTTTACTTATTGTAAAGTCGCCTGAATATCATTGTATTCATTTGTACATAAATAGGAATAACAAAAGGCCTTCCCTGTCAAATCCGGTTTTAACCGAATTTATTTCGAAAAGGAATTTGATACCACAAAACTATCAACATCCCCAACATTAACAAAAGTTGTATCCCTCAAAGTCAAGCTATCTTGTAATATGTCTGCTAATTCACTGTATTCAATGTCTAGTTTATGTAGACCGGGCAATAATGAGTGAATGTGAATACTCAGTTTGACATTTTTTGATAATCCAAGGGAATGAACTGCTCACCAGTGCACTGGTCAGCCCTCCTGGAGTACTCCGCGCATTCCTGTTTGATGTCAGGATACGATACGTCCACATCAGTGTAGAGCTCTTCATCGCCGCTCCCGGCTGGAGTCCCCTCTCCCGTCTGCACATCACCTCCCTGCGCACTTCCCCAGCCCGCATTGCTGGATCCTGCTTCTGGAACCAGAAACAGTAATCCTGTACAACAGTGCAGGAGTGATGCCTGTCTCCTGAACTGGGCCGAACTAAAACTGGTAAAATATTTGTTTGATCTCTGATGAAATCTGAGCCGCAATTGATCTAAGAGATGTTTCCCCTGGATCACGATGATTTTAATGGAGGTGTTCATCCCTGATGGCACTTAATCACACAAAACTCTATGATTCTTCAAGGATCTGCTAGAGAAATTTCCTTCGTCGCAGATATCACCAACAAGGAAATGATTAAATAATAAAAGAGATGGTTCTCCTCTCACATTATATTGTATTCCAAATCACACACACAACATATTAAAATATGTACCTACTGAGTGCAGAATCCCTTTATCCCTTTATCCTTTATCCCAACACTTAATAGACGAAAATTAAAATAAAAAATAAACGAGGTATACGTCGGTATTCGCTGTTTGTCGTACTTAAATAAGAAGATTTGTATATTTTCACGTATCTAACTAAGTAAGTAAATGCCTTTATTTGCCAGTCCGATTTCTCCGGTCTGATCTGACAGCTGGGCTCCGGCGTAACCTCACAATTCTCATGTTTCGACTAAAACTACACTGACACGCACTGAGCTGATCGTTCAGTTGCGTTGCGGGCACCGCGCGGTTCCAATGTTACGGCAGGAGCATACGTGGATTATATTCTCTTTTCTATGGTTTTGGATCGCTTTGATACTGAACTTTTTATTGATGAAGTGGAGAAAAGATCTGCAATATGGGATATTCAGTGTGAGGAAAACCAAGCTTGGCAGGAGTTGGTGGAGATATTTGGAAATGGTGGAAAAAATGAGTATTTTAGGGAAGTAGGTATTTATTCACCAAAAATGAACTGACAGAATGATATTTTTGTGTTTTGTCGTGGAATACGGCCGTCATTCACAAAGTAATGAGCGAATTTATCTCTGATATTCAAAGATGGAGAACGGCACCGGAGCTGTCAAACTGACGTTTATTTTCGCGCGCGCAAATCGCTTATTAACCGCGGCTGTGTGAACACATGACACAAATCGCGAGTTTTGAAACGCGACTCTAAAACTGAACGGTTCACGCTGTGTCTGAACAAGCGCTTTAACGGTCACTTCAGGTGCGCGCATTTCACATGACTGAGAATTAATCGATAATGAAATAATTTCTCACCGCCGCGCCGGTCTCCTGGAGTACTCCGCGCACTCCTGCTTGATGTCAGGACACGATATGTCCACATCAGTGTAGAGCTCTTCATCGCCGCTCCCGGCTGCAGACCCTGGCTCGGGCTTGACGGCAGGAATATCTTGGTTAGCGCGGTCCATGTCTATAATATCTTGCAACTATAGTCCGTCTAACTTATCTGAAGAATGGCCAAATTTGGAACTAACGACGCCATATTGGATTGTCTACAGCTGACAGACCTTTGACAGACTTTGTTTACAGAGAGGTTCACGATTGTTTCGATAGTTTTTTAAGAAAATTTTAGATTGTCACCATGCCAAAAACCATTAAAAGCGGTGTTCGGGAAATAATCTTGAAAATGCACACGTTTTTTGAAGAGGAACAACGTCTAAAAGCCCCAATTATACCGTTTGATTTTGTTCATAGACTTATTGCCGCCACTTCAGGTTAATGCTGCCATGCAATTATAATGATTTTCCCATACTTAGTTTTTTATTTACTATTATACAATTTCTTCGGGTATTTCTGAATCGGCAATTTACAAAATAGTTAAAGAAGGTAAAGTGGCCGTGGAAATGGGCATTAAAATATCTACACCCGGAAAAAAAGAACAAGGATAAGTGGAAAAATTGAATTAGAAGCCGTAAGATGAGAAAAGTTTTAGAACATATTTTATTCGATAATTTTTTACATAGAATTTTTATTATTTATACTTTTTATTACATAATTCATTAACGAGTTCATTTGTATAAACATCTTTTTTCAAAAATAAACTTTTTTATTTATGCACATTAAAGACTGGTTGCATCAACTTACTTTATAGCAATAGTTCATTTAAAGCATAGATTTTTACGAGAGCGAGTTGTTTGATCGGTGGAAAACGCAAAATATCTATGCTTTGAACGAAAGATTACTATAAACCAAGTTGATACAACGGCCCTAAACCGATTGATATCCTTAGGTGTTACTGAGTTAAACATGGTGGTCATGATCATTAGGTATGAGACACCGAATAAAACCGGCGCCACACTGCGCGGATCTTCCGCCGCGTCTCTTCTGTCGTGGAACATCGCTACATTTCTTTCCATACAATATGCGCTTATTAAACACACTACGCGGATGATCGGTCGATCTATTTGCTTTGCCGATTTGGCGCAACGGAAAAAACGCGGCGGAAGATCTGCGTAATGTGGCGCCGGCCTAAAAGAATTATTATTGTTTGTTTCCTGAAAATTGTATTTTTCTTTGATTTTGAAAAAACGCCATTTTGTGACGTTGTGTATTTTACGAATGTATATTTTGATAAATTTGTTTGTACGTCAGTTTACATTTTTTGTTTTTTATCGCGTCGTATACTGCTTAATAACTTGTTTAAGAAAAAACGAATTTGCACAAAATTCCCTACAAATGAGATAATTTTTAGACTATGGGCAGTACCACAACGATTGGGACGCCCTCCTTTATTCTCCAGATAAGTTGGACGGACTATAATAATACCACGCTAATACGCGTCCACAGATAGAGAGTTAGCAATACCTTGCAATGTGTCAAGTAGTGATGGGTCCGCTCTGTACTCACTACTACAATGTAGTACTACACTACATTGAAGTGCACACTTCGCACATTTTGATGTGTAGTGCACACTACAAACTACAAACACCAAAGCTATTGAAAGTATAAACTTCAAATAGTACACTTCATTTCAAAGCGAACACTACAAAGTGCATACACTTCAAAGTTATCGAAAGTATGAGAAACACATTTTAAATAGTGTATTTTTTACGTGAAATTTTTGGGAAGTTGATGTAGGTAAACGAAGAAATCTCTGGAATCTGTAACAACCCCCCCCTCCCATGGTTTGAAAATTTTTTGGAATCGAACGAAGAAATCTGGCTGGCGACCTTTTTTTTTTTTTTAGGTTGCCAAATGTTACTTTGGAGAAAATATCGTCATTTATTTAAATATTTTTGTCGTTGACCTTTTTTTTTTTTTTTAGTTCGCCAAATTTTTATTTGGGAAAAAAATACTTCATTTCATTTAAAAATTTACTTCACTATTACTTCATTTCATTACTTCACTTCATTTACTTCACTTCAATTACTTCACTTCACTTACTTCACTTCATTTCGTAGTACTACAATTACTTCACTTCAAGTAGTTTTTACTACAATTGTAGTCTTCAAACTGGTGAACGTGTGTGTGTTGTAGTCTTCATTTTGAAATGAAGTTTTTCCCTTCGCTAGTGTCAAGACTGTCAAGCAAATGGCGATCCATAGCAATCCATAGAAAAGAGATATATAAGAACTGATATTTGCAAAGCGACATCTTGCGGCAGAGGGGATAAGTTATTAATTTATTTATATAATTTTTCTAATTTATTTATTTTTATATTTATTTTAATTAAATTAATTTAAAAATTTGAAAATGAAAATAAGGTTTAAAGATAAAAATAATGTATATTCAATTAAAAATTTATTATATCCGCCAATTCTATAAGATTCAGAAAAAAAAAACAGCGAAGAAAACTGAGAAATATTTTTAAAATAATCAATATCGTTACAGGATATTTCTTAAATCGGTTATGTCTTTAATTTATTGGGCAATGTGGGCACAGGGTCTATAAAGCTGTCAAATTTGTTCCCCGTATTTTAGATAATAATTGTGTATTTATGTGCAAATAATACATAAAATTGATATGCCTTCTTGTGCAATGAAGGGGTGTTTCAACAGGACTGAAAACGGAAAGAAAAATATCAGCTAACTCAAGTATTTTATCCAAAATATTAAAATTTTACATTTATACGTTTAATTTCATAATTTTAACATCAAACCAACTGCAAATATTTATTATTATTTAAACAAATCCTAGAACGTTTATATTTGAGTGATTTAATTTCTCAAACAATTCGGTGAATGCTCGTTTCAAGATGTTTTTGATGACTTAAATGTCTATGAATGTGCAAGTATGAATGTACAACACGAACTGCAGAATCGTTTACTTAGATAGCCGACATTTGAAAATAAACCCGTCTCATTTTGTCTCCTTTAAAAAATATGAATTTTTACCAGTAAAAAGAGAAGGCACTACATTGTATGCATCTAACCGAGCTGAATGTAGTATTTTTATGGCACATATGCACAAAGCATATTGATTTTAGAAAAAAATATGTTTATTATAAACTGTTCCTTCTTCAAATTAAAATTATGAATTGAAATTCGAAAATACTTTGCCTTTCGACGATATTCGTGAATCAATATATATATGTGCAGTCAGTATGTGGAAAGTTGTATAATTTACATTTTTGGTTTTGTTGTCAGTCATCTAAATAAAATAAATAAATGTGAGAATTGTCTTTCTGTCCTTATTGGCTTTAAAAGATCGGGGGGTGGGGGGATAGTATATCCATCAGATTACGTTATTTTAATTTGCACACATATTAAACGCGTTTTTAGAGAAGCTCTTAACCCTAGTGGAGGAAAAATAATGAATCCTCACTTTTCCTCAATTAGAATATTTAGTCATCAGTATCATAAAAATATTCCTAACTGTGGATTGTTTTAATATATTAATTTCTCACATGCTAGAGCAGTCACCGATGGACAACCATACTGTTCACCTAATTAAGGTAGTTGCTTCTAAATATTTAGATGTCAGGTTACACTTTCTGATCAAATCAGCGGTACAACCTACCGTCAGAGTGAGACAACATTTCAACAGATTAATTATCTTCCAAAATCAATAGCTTACTATATTATAATTTTATATTTACTATTAATTCCATTATCGTACTTCATCATATTATTTTTTCAAAAAATGTATTTAATGGTGTTATAATTATGTAAATAACATAATTTTCTAAATATTTGTACAAATGCAGATATCATAATCAAAGAGAGACAGTATGGTATAAATAATCCTCGATTATATGCTGTTTTGCGATTGCGATTGATACTCGGTATACACGATTATTGCGGTACCCTACATAATTTTATTATTGTTGTGGTGATATTTCAAATTGTTATAAAATATTAAAATAAATAGATGTACCCACATATAAATGGCATTCTCATTTATACTGCTTCATTGTAAGAGAATTCGCCGAGAATCGTCCATTTGTGGTAGCCCTGTTTTAGCAAGAAATTACAAGTATGTGTTACAAATGAATTGTCCAGTCTCATCAAACGCCTCTTTTGACAAAATTACAAGTTACTTAACTTACAAGTTTCGAAATAAAATGGTATCTATAGTTTGTATATACTCTAAGTGTAATGTTGTATATTGTAACGAGATGTTTACGGGCGAAAACAAGCGAAGGCGCATGCGCGCAGAACGACGGGCCAGTGTGTCCAGTCATGAAATAACGAAATTAACAGATCATTCGAAGGTGAAGATTTCAGAAAAGTTGTTTATTGAACCCGTTCATTATTGGTTATTAATATATATTTTCTATAAGTAACTTTCAAATAGCTTTTAGTTGCTTATTTTACTTAGATTTATTTTCAGGGTATGTCAAACCCCACCTAGTATGGGATAGGAGATTTGGTCACCACGTATACGAAGGGTTAAAAATAAGATTTTTGGGGTTAAATTGTTGTTCATTCCGAAACAGGAGCAATAAAATACTGTTCATAGTATTTGTGTATTATAACAACACTATGGACAAAATATCCATTCTTATTTGTAATTGAAAACATGCTTACATAGAAAGTGTTTTATTGACTTTCCCATATGAAAAGTGTCAGTAAACTGTGTTAAGAATGTTTAAAAACGCGTATTAGAAATTTTTTCAATTTAATCCGTTTCTTTTTAATTGGGTTTATACATCCCGGTTATCCTTATATGCTAAAAGAGAGCTCAACAATTTTAAATTTTTGTTCCCCTTCAGTTAGCTGCCGAGCCAAATTATGCTACCAAAATATAATCTGATATCTGATCACCAGTGATGAACGTGCTGGCCTCCTGGAATGAGGCACGAACCCTACACCACTGGATCACTGGTCAAGTATCTTTACTACAAGGCCAACATGCAGGCAAACAGCATGATTGTAACTTGTAACGTGTTTTTAGCCGTGAATTCGAACAAAGTTACGGACGCTGCACAATGTTACAGGGACAGACGGATGGAAAGACAGATAACGAAATTATTATAATTAGGATTAATTGTAATGAGTTATAATTGTAATGTAGTTGGTAATCAGCGTGCAATCATTGGTACCCTAGAAATTAAGACTTTTTTTAAATTTTTATTTATTTGGGAAACATACAGTACAATTTAAAAAGTTATTTTTTTACCATTTTACCAAATGAGTTACCATGATTTGTAGGATTACTCGTTACAATTGAATACATACTTACTGTTACATACCTTTTTTGCCTTCACCAAGCATATCCATCTGGTACTAATGGTATAATGATAAATAATTTTTTAAGCTTTATTTGTAACATTTAGTTCATTAAATTCAATAAAAACATAATTCGATTAACTCAATAAAGTATAATTCAGTAAAAAAAAAAAAACAATATTAAAATGGACGGAATGAAGAATTCATTCTTAATTAGGCGCATATGTATTACAAATTTTATAAAACATCAATAAATCTATACACGTATTTGGACAGATCATTCTTTAAGTCAATTATTATTGGAATGCTTTCTGAAAGTCAAGAGTACAATATGAATGGAGGGCTTAATTTTGGATAATATTTATAGATTTTTATTCACATATACACATACACATTCATTATGTCGTATATATTGATCAAAAGATTTAGATATACCTGAAGAACAATACTGATATTATGGAATTTGATATAATAGAATATAATTTATCAACAATGTGCCAATAAATTAATACAAATACAAAAAGAAGAAGAATTGTGTAGTCCAATGCCATTCGATTCATATAAACAGTAGAAGATTCACAGTTGAATGACATTTAATTCACATATTTTATATAAACAGCACAAGACTTGCAGTCTTGGGACAAATACATTGCAGTAAAAGTCATTTAATAAATATAATTCATATAAACAGTAGATAAATTTCAATGTAATTCACATAATCAGTAGGTTTGTAGCCGAGAATATTCGCCTATTATTTTATTCATTGCTAGATTAATCCCCCTTAAAATGCTTAAAAATTGCATCATGGAATGCGACACAATTATTTGAAGATAGATGCAAAAGTATTTATTTACTATGGTTTTTTTTCATATTTTGTCCATATCAAAAATCCTGTAAAAAAATCAAAATTGTGTGAGGTGTGAATCAATGACATATTTAATTCTAATTAAATCTTAAATTTCAAGGCAACACGTTTCACATGGACATGATTTGTTCAACATTTTAAATGTGAACATTGAAGTCACATAACTAAGGCACGTGATACAACAAGTAGTTATATGTAAGTAGTCGATACAACAAGTAGGTACAATAATTTTTCTGACGTGACTTCACTTCATTATTCAGATCTTTAAGAAGTAAAATATTACTTAAAATTAGCGGTATAAAATCAAGAAAATTTATACATTTAGAAAAGTTATTACAAATACTTAAAATCTAAATTTAAATTTTATATAATTCAATCATGCGACAACATAAAATTCTACGAGTCAATAAACTATAGAATTTTTACATATACAAGTGCACAATTGATAATTTGATAGATAAAATGTTAAAAATATAAAAGTATTGCAGTCAATAAACATATATAAATTCCCATTACATGGACGGATAATTAAAATAATATTAAGATTTATAAAAATTATTACTGCCGGCACTTGCGTCGTTATCAATTCAATGTTTGGGGTTAATACATGGTTTTAATTGTAACAAAGCTCACAACACATAAGTTGACGAAGGTACAGTTTCTTGCTCGTATGTGACGCATTTGTAAAGGTAACAAAGGGAAAAGAAATACCCAAATGACAATACTGATTTTTAAATGAACATTTGAGCGAGGTATCGACAAAATGTACCAGAGGCTATATTGCCAGGAGAAATATTTAATATCAATAAAAAAATGATAAACGTCATTGTGCTACTTTGTATAAGGACGGTTTTCCCATAAATTATTGAATTTATGACACAAGATAAAAATATTTATACATAATCTTACAATTAAAAAGATCTTGTTTATGGAGACTCGTTATTTTGAAGAATCTCTAAACCTGAAAGAAATAAAATAATATTTTTATTAATCAAACTCCATTTTATAAACATCTACATGATAATATCAAAAGCATTCGGGTACCGGAAGATGGAAAATAGGATCGGGAACCGGACTGGAGTACAAAGTGACCCCAGGAGTCAAATTTGCATTTCAATGAAGTATAATGGCTTGAGTGTAGTGAATGCAGTGTTATGGGTGTTTATTTCTTTGTGTGAAATAAAAAATGGATTACATAAAACAAATTAAACTAAAGAACAGCAGTAGCACTTTCTAAAATACAACTAGCGCCATTTAGAAACTACCGCAGATATCAAAAAAAAAACCTGTAGCACTTTTTTAAATGCAACTAGCGCCATCTATTAACGACTGCAGAAAGTTTTTTGGATATATATCAAAAATAAAAATCAAGCCATAAATATTGCAGTATGTATTAGGATATATATCCTCGAACCCTGTATAGAGTATTGCCGATTGTCTATGGAAAGACATACTTTTCTACTTTTGAATGTCTTACCGCACATTGTCATTTTATTTTCTTTGAGTGTTGTATTATTTGGGATATTTGTGAGGATTGCAAAGAATACCAGCTCAACATCGTTGATAATTATTAAATACATAGTTTTAAAATAGGGACTTTGGGGGTAAATTGTGCCCCATTCCGGAATGAGAGTATTACTAATTCATGGCCAGCCAGTTTACCGCATTCCTGGGACTTTAAAAATTTTTTTACTACATAGATTTACGGCTATTTAAAAATATCTTTCGCACTGTATAAACAATGAAAACAAATCGATAAAACTTTTAATAAATTTAAAGATACAGTTATATTGTATTCAAAGCTAATGCTGTCGTCAAATTATTTTCGGCCACAGTATGTGATTATTGATATCGGAAAGTTTACATTAAAAATTTCCCCACGAGATAGCTATTGGCAACAGGGGCGTGCAGTGAGAACAAAAGCATGACTTTTATTTAAACATATATTTGGAAAAAAATCTAACTTAAATATTTATCTGCAGAAGATTATGAATTATGAAATTAAAATCTGAATAATATGTTAATTATAGTGATAGTAATATTACAAGATATATCTCTTTTTTCGGTTTCCTTTCAAAATATATGCTTAGGAAAAGTCATGCTTCTTGTTCTCACTGCATGCCTCTGATTGCCAGTCATCATCAAAATGATCATCGTGAACTTCAACACTAAGACACGCCTAGATTGAATTGTCATACATTTATTACACGTAATTAACTTCAAAGTCTTAGGTAAGATTGATGGAAATTGAGATGCTAAAAAAAATAAGAATATTATGGTTATAGAACCGATTCAGGCAACCCAACTCCAAATAGTTTTTAACTGAATAACAATGAGAATTCATTGCAATCAAAAATAAAGAAATGGTATTTTTATTTTCATACATTTACACTAGAGGAGCGTTACCTGTTTTGTACGGGTAATATTGGTAGCGGCCATTCACTTCAGGCGGCCGGCATCGTGGACACCGTGCTGTGCGGAGTCGTGGGGCGGGAGCCGGCCAGCGACGGAGCGGCGGACGCATTCAGAGAAGCCATCGTTCCCATCTAACGAAAAACACCAAATATTCAAGCAACAGGACTTCTCAAAAGGAGTTTGGCTGATGTTTTGTGGTTATGTGTGTTCGCAAAGTGATTAGGGTGATTATGCACATCTGCCGAAACATAATCACGTCTGTGCATTGTGAAGGTGTATGATAAGTCTGAGCGGGATATGCTACAGGAAGAATTGAAAGAAGTACTCACACTTAACTCATCGATTTATTATGGGACACAGAATAACATGTTGCAACAATATACTAAAAGAGAATTTAAGCGTGGTACCGCGGTCGCAGGTCGCGAGAGTATGGTCTAGGTACCGACGTGCTGCCTGGTCGGTACCTCTCCGTGGCCTCAAGCTTCTCAATGGTGGTTTCCCTCGAGCGCGATTGGTTCATTGGTACGTTCGAGGGACTAGAGTCCGGGCCGGCCTAGCTCACCACAAGAGTAATTAATTGGGAATAACCACAGACAACCAAAGTTAACAGACAAGAACAATCTTATCAACAATTCGGCACCACATCTGATGCCACTACTTTCACCAAGTTTAAAAAAAATGCTATTAGCTTGTAAATTTTGAAATAATTATGAAAAGGTCAGACTAAAAATGTATTCTTAAGAATAATACCATAGTAAATAATTCAAAGAAGACATTTTTACTTAAAAGACTTGGTTTGTAAAAAAGTATGTCTTGTATACTAGGGGATTTAATTATGCATTAATAAATACTTTAAATGCAGTATAAATGTGTCCTGAGAGGGAAACATTCTTCCTTTTGTGACTTATTCCCCTCTCCTAAAGAACTAGTTTATTTCACCTTTGTACATATTTTATACTCTGTGGGCATTACAGATAAACTTTTTGTTAGAAAGCATGCTTCATGCTCAGAAGCTGTAACTCTAGTAAAAGAAATCGGGGTTTGACTATACGTGATGTAAAATTTCACATTTCGTTTAGAATTGTTTCAAACAATAACTGTTATTTTACATTTGTCGCACCTACTAGATCTCAAACCTCAATCTTTTTACAAATATCTAAAACAATTTACTAATTTAATTTAGCGTTAAAATAATGAGGTAAATAAATTTTGAGAGTAGGTACACAAAGTTTTTACTTAACCTAGGAAAAAGAACAATCAATGCTGAAAAGTATAGGAAAAAATACTAACCCCTTTAATTTGAATACCCGCTGTTTTCAAAATTTTACTCTTCCACAATCCCAGTAAACAAAACCCCGGCAATTCAAAATGATGTTCAGAACCTCTCACATCATCCTCTAACACATTATCAAAATTTTTGAATAAAAGAATTCAAAATGAAGAGTTTTTTTTCGAAATTTTTTCCGGAATGTGTTTTTTTTCATTAAATTAGCGCCTTTGTCATGTGAATTTTGTTTTCTTTTTTGATGAATATAGCAATTTTAAAATTTTGATTTAACCGAGTATTGCTTAATTAAAAAGAGTCATTTTTGGTCACTTGAAATTTCAATTTTCCTGCATTGGATAAGGGATTTTCAAGTATATTAAAGATTTTGATACAGGCACCTGGAGGTGAACAATAATCCCACATCTGTGGCTATTTCTTGGAAGAGATTAAACCCGGCCAAATGGATGGAAAATTGCAAAATTGACATTCTTTCCAAGAGGGCACATATTCGGTAAATTTCAGTCGGAGACCTCCCCCGACAACAGCAAGCATTTGCATTTCTAATGCATCTCCACCGCTGCTAAGTCTATAACATGAAGACTCCAACAGCCCTCGCATTCCAAGGACGTAACCTAGAGAACCATATCACCGTCACAGTTGAAAGTTCTTCTACTGGTGCCAAGCCAAGCTTGTGTGAGTCGCAAGCGTACTCATCTCTAAAACGTGACTCCGCCTGAGATTTCATCGCTCGTGCCTTCGAGGTTTTTCCGGTAGTAGCATTCACTGAATCCGCGAACTGGGATCGCCAAGAATCCCACCGTAATACTGCAAAGTGACTGTGCCAGAGACTTAAATGCCTGTGCTAATTATCATTTATATTGTGTTTTCTTAAATCTAAATAAATCGTTGTGATAAAACCGTCTCCGTCTACGCCTCTTTATTACTTGCGCATACATTGAAGCAATCCACTGCGTGTCAACGTTGTGTGCAAATCAAAATATTAATAAAACAATGTATTGAAATTTACCCTCAAATGAGCCAAATCTTCTAATTTGGTCAGATCAGACAGCTCTATGTAGAGGCTGTACACCAGCAGCCAGCCGTAGCCCCCGAGCAGGATGAACACCAGCCAGAACAGCAGCATCATGATATTGTACGCAAATATCAGGTCGTTCACGATGGACGAGAATATGAACGCAAACAGCCGGAACAAAATGAACACCGCGAAGCAGTAGATCCACGGCACTATCTTCTTCTCGTGCTCCTGCAAGCGGTGAACATGAATTAGGTAAAAATAAATAAATCAATAAAAGTATTGAAGACATGCTTTAATATGCTTTCTTTGCGTACATTTGTAATCGATTTTTAACGTCGCCCATGCAGGATCCAAATTTAAACTGTGTCCAAATTTTAACTTTATGGCAGAAAGCTCGATAATAATGAAAAATCATTCATTGTAATCAAAATAATGAAAAAATCATTTAATAATGTATAGTCATTCACTTTATGTAAATGTTGAAAGTTTCAGAGCTCTAGCTAGTTGAGAAGTTAGTGAAAAACCAATTACAAGATACCACCACAAACAGACAAGAGAGTTAACTAAAATCATGTTAAAAAAAGTCAACTATCTTCACAATCAGTACACATTTTCATTTTAAACTTGACTGTTAGTCATTTATCTTTCATAAAGATACATCAGATTTTATTCAATAATACATACACGAGAGCTATTCGGAAATTAAGCTCCGTTGTTACGTAGCGTGTAGAAGGGAAAGGAATGCAGGTAGCGCTGCCATTGGGCATTGGTGCGTACAATGGTTCAGTACGCTGTGCAAGACGGAGAGCAAAACTCTTGCTGCCGAGTGCTTTCTTGTTAGAACCTCAAAACATGAGGGTCACAATAGAAAATAGGGCATCTTGCTCGTTGAATTTATGGAACGTGGTATGACAATCACTACTGAAGTCTACTGTGAGACTTTATAAAAGCTAATAAGAGCTTTCCAAAATGATTGTGTTCGTCTTTGCATAACAACACTCACCTCACAGCACTCGGTGAACACAAGACATTTGAGCAAGTTTCGATGGGACATTTTTGACCATCACCTATTTACCCACATGAAGAAGTGGCTCGGGTTCCAGCACTTTGCTGATGATGCTTTGGTTGGCTATGCTCTCAAATGGCAGAGTTTTATAAATAAGAAATTTCAAAGTTGATTAAATGCAATGAAAAGTACTTAAATTTAAATGGCTGCTATAGATCTTTTCTTATAAGTTTGCAATTGAGTTAGTGTGGGTACAGGGCGTAATACACGCATCGTTTCCTTGTGTTAAGTTTACGGATACGAGAGGGCGTAACGAAACAATGTGCGTATTACACACTGTACCCAATTTAATTAAATTGCAAGCTTAAATGAAAAGACCTGTACTACATGTAAAAATAAAGAAAATATGCAGTTTTAAGATATGTATAATAAAATATTTTTATATATGCTGGTTTACTTTGTATAACCAAATGGAGCTTATTTTCCGAATAGCCCTGATTCTACAACTTATATCCATTCATTCATTGGTTCAACACAATTCTTAGATAATATTGTGTTCTGATTAGAGTTTTCTGGGGTATTCTGCTATGTGCATACGACACATCAATTCTGATGATGCACCATAAGTAATATGTACACAAACCAGCATCAATTTTCACTGTCAATCTTTGAAAAAATCTATCGAAAAAAAACCAGAACACGCATCATGCTCTCAAACAAAATAAGTTGAAAGAGTCATGTAAATCTTAATCAATTGTCTTTTTATCATGTTACATTTTCTATATGTAGAAAATTTTTTAATTAAACAATGCACACATATAATCTGATGTTTAAGACCAAGGAGTAATACATTTTACACATACACATATTTCCTTAACCAATACACAATGAAATGATAAATAAAATGACCAGAGACAAAAATAATAATATGGTGATGGCAGTTCTAGATGCAGTGCTTAAAAAATAAATAATAAATGCTCGACAAGAGACGGAAGAAGCCAAATGAGTCGCAGTACAAGTATACCTTGAAATTTCTCCTTCCGGTTGCAGTGGAACACTGCCAAACATAAAATGATATAATGCCGTGCATAATGGGTTGACAGGTGCACTTCACAATGAGGATATCAGATGATTGAAAGAATATGAAAACTGCATCATTAAAAAGGGACTTTCAACACTAATTCATCTTTTTGCATTTTTTTTATGAAAATTTAGATTTTATTATGTGGAAGTTTTTGTAGAGCAGCCAGGGCTTACGACGTTGCATTGTGTAAAGTGATCACTTAAGTCAGCTAACTTAAGTTATCATTTTATACAATGCAAAGTTCAGACAATACCACAGTAAGGCCCGATTGCACCATCTGAAGTAAAGGTAAAAGTTACTCAAGTAACTTTTTTTACTAAAACGGGTTGTTCCATCTATGGTAAAAAATATTTTACTCGCCGAAGTACATACAAGAGTAACATGTTTTTACCCTCCAATATCGGTAGGTAAAGGTAAGATTGTTGGTAAAATAAATGGCCGTCCTCTCACAGCTGATTTGAAAATGTGACATTTGTCCGTATGGGTACTTGTCATTTGAATTTTGTCGCTGTCCTTGTCGTATTGAAATTTGTAAACATTACAATGAATCTTTTCATTTCGCATTATTTTAGCGATTGTTTGACATTTGTTTAGTTCGTTTCATAGAATAGAGTGGTTTGTTTGAACTGGTTTTAAACCGCAAACGTACGTATTGCCAGTGGTAAAAACTTAAATAAATCAATTTAGTGATTGTTTGACATTTGTTTCGCTCGTTTCATAGAATAGAGTGGTTTGTTTGAACTGGTTTTGAACCGCAAAAGTACATATTGCCAGTGGTAAAAAACTGAAATAAATCAAATCAAATAGACATTTGCGGTATTTGAGGTTTATTCCACATGGCATCCTATTAGTCTTACTATAGGTTTGACAGTGGTAAAAAACACATTTCAGCAACCCGAAATCGAGTTTACTCTCGGATGGTAAAAAAAGTTACTCGGGTTAATTTAACTCAAGTAAAATTTACTTCAGATGGCGCAACCGGGCCTAAGAACATCTACAAATTATCAAATTTTTGAAAGTTGTATACATACATATATGCCCTTTATCTATGTTCTTTCAAATATTTAAAGGGACTATTCTATAGCCATCTATAGTCGAAAATTAAAAATTCTCATGACATAGTATACATGGATGTCGCCGCTGTAATGAGACCTCTATATTTTTTTACAGTGGAGTATGAAGCAATATTCTTTCTTTTTCACTTCAACAGGCCAAAAGGTTCAATTACAGAAGCGAAACACATCACAAAACCCCCAGTCTTGAGTAAACCACATAGATTAAGTGTGGCTTCACAGGGAATCAAACCCGGAATCCTCAATGTGAGAAGCCATTGTCATGCCCACTGGGCTACGAGGACCGCCTATGATAAAAACCTTGCAAAGAGTTTTTTTACGAGGTTTTTATCATGTCATTTAAGTTGTATTGAAGCAAATGAATTTTTCATAATCAATATTTGTAATGATAATATATACTGTAATGATAATTCAACTTTTTCACATAATATGTTAGAAATATTTTTTAAAAAATGACTTTGATATTGCATATCTTCATTGAGATTAGGTCATAGTCGCTTGAACATTTTCAACTCATTATCAAGGCAGAAATTTATCTGTTAGGTTTTTGTTTTTATGAGACACCCTGTATACATTAGAATACGCCTGGAATAGATTAATTTAAATTTATTAACTCCTTTTAAATAGTCCCTGTGAGACTTCTATAATCTATCATAACTAATTTTTATTATTCATTTACATGGCAGCTACTTTGTCGTACAATATTATTATTATAATTATTACTGAACTAAATTTTTTACCTCTGCAAACACATTTTGTGTTACCAGTCTCTTTCTTAATTAATGTTAATCAAGCTTCAAAAATGAAAGTACCCTTTAAAAATTTAATAATACAGACAAATTTTAAATATATAGGTGTCTCGTAGCTAGCGACAAAAACTCGGGCATGTTTTCTTCAGTTTTAAATAGAAAATATTATTTACACTAAGTGAAATGTCGACAGTTAGGGAGATAAGCGACATCAAAGCTAGATTTTTTTCAATATTTCTGACACATTTTCTATAAAATATCAGACTAATCAATATTAAAAATTCATTCGCTTTAATACAAGTCAAGTAAAAGATAAAAAAAAATTAAATTTCCGCAAAATTTTAATAATTTTATTTGACTTGTATCAAAGCGAATACATTTTTAATATTCCATATAAATTACTTTTATGACAGTCCAACATTCAACAAAAGATAAGTCAGAAATATTGAAAAAAAATGCTTTGATGTCACTTATCTGTGTAACTCTTGACATTTCACCCAAAGTGTAAACAACATTTCTTATTCAAAATTGAATGAAGAAAACTCCTAGAAGCTTTTGCTACTAAGCAGAAAGACCCCTTGTACAACGATTGAACCAGACAGAAAAATTATGTATGAAATATCTTTTAAACCAATTTTTATATTGAAAGAACTATCTTGGTGTCATTTTCCATAATTTTTGTATTTTTGTTATTTTTTTTATCCATAATAGCAGTTTTAAAAAATGTAATGATTATTCAAAGCTAATTAAAGACCAAGCAGATGCGTATTTATTGTTTAACCTCCTCGGATTCAGTGTTGCCTATACGAGACATACATAGACAGTTGGAAAAAATCTCTCAGATTTTGGCATTGTATTCTTTTACAAATCAATATATATTACTAGTAGCATGTTGAAACCCAAATTTGATATATTTGAAGAACTGTTAAAATTTTGTCATTCAAAATGAATCAAAGAATAATCATTTTGATTCCGAGGAGGTTAAAAGAATTTTGTTAAGATCATAAAATAAATAAAATCTCAAGTTTTGAACCAGGTATGATCAGAATGTAATGTGATTGTAAGAATACAATTTTTTTTATTTGACAATGACGGATAAAATGGTTAGCGAGTGATATGGAGAGAGAAAAATGTGTTTACCTTCCGAAGGGCGTTAATCAGCATCACACTGGTGACCAGTACGCAGCAAGCTCCGATCAGTGAAAACAGAGCGAAAACTATCAGGGTATTGCGTACTGAAAAATAAATTAGACAGGATGAAATGTAAAAATTGAAAAAAAAACATGTGACTAATTTACTTAGTTATTTGTTCACCACATTTGTTATAAGTATTACAAAAAAAATCTATTTTATACATAGATATATACCAGGCGTGCAGGGAGAACAAGAAGCGTGACTTATTCCTAAACACATAATTTGAAAAGAAACTGAAATAAAAGATATATCATGTAATATTCCTATCACAATAATTAACATATTATTCATATTTTAATATTTCATAATATTCTGCCAGACGAAAATTTAATTTTGAATTTTTTCCAAAAATGTGTTTAAATGAAAGTCATGCTTCTTGTTCTCACTGCACGCCCCTGATATACACATATACCTATGTGTATCGGATGCATGCAGTGAGTACATTAGAAATTTATGTAAACATATATGTACAGTAAAACCCAGATAATTGAAAATTCGCCGTGAATCAAAATTTTTAAATCCAAAAATATTAATTTCATAGTAGATTAACCCCGGTAATTCGTAATTCGAAATAATTTTTAGCCCCTTGCGCCATAAATCGATACATTTTTGTTCACATAATTCAATTTTTTTTTTAAATTTAACAAAATTGAAAAAATATTTCGATTTTTTTGCAAGTGAAAATAAATGCACCGATCTTCTTGAAATTTTGCACACTTCTTTTAGATAGGATTATCTATTAATTATATAAATTAATTATTAGTAATATTACTATTTCTGTATTTTGACGGTTATTGTATAACATTGTAATACCACCAATTTTGACGTTTTAAGTTTGAAATTAATGAATCCAATCAATTAGAGCTTTAGCAAATTTTAGAGCTTTCTGGTTGATTGAATTCACTAACTTGTTGAGGGCCAAAAAAACATAGATAAAAGTAAATCACCAAGGCCAAAGATTTTCTGAATTTTTTGTGATTTTTCTTTTTACGAAAAAACCATGTAAACATGCGTATATTAAAAAAAAAACACACATTCATATTATTTTATCGTAATTGTCGTAATGCAATGATTTTTTTATCGTTTAACTAAAAAAAAAATTTTTTTTTTCAATTCTGATAATGTTGCCAGAAATAATAACTGTACGAAAAATAATAATTTATTTTTATTTGTTTATTAGAGACAATACTACTATTATTATTTGATGCTAACCTAGTAATCTTCTTCTGTGTGGTATATTTTGTTGCACGGCACGGCACACGACGGGACATCGCATTCATAACACATAAATATGAAACACTTTCACACACACACATATTTCAAATAAACGCAACAAAATTGCGTGTATTTTTGTTTATAAATCACTGTTAGTATTCAATTGAATCAAAAACCAAGAAAAACTGACAAATATCGCAAAACATATCGTATATATTTGTATATAAATAAATTGTATTTCCCGCGCACTTTGTGCGTGACCTTGAATGACGGAATATTTGAATTTCGATTGCGCAACACGCGTTCGGGGCGCCATCTACAACTATTCTATACGATTTTGACGACAGAAAAACTTCTGTTTTGATTGTTGATTTAAAATATAATTCGTGATGTTTTTGAGTTGAAAATGGAACGACAGGTCACCACGGGATTTCTCTGGGAAAAAATCACATTTTTCAAATTCGATACGCGGCCGTCGAGAAATAATTAATTTTGTGCCTGTCGCATATATCAGACAGTGGCACTCTGGCCCCTGTCATTGCCTGTCGCACAGGTCCGACGTGGCCCGAGGGGGGTTAATTTGAAACCTGTTAAACTTAAAACGTCAAAATTGGCAGAATTACAATATACATAACTGTCAAGACACAGAAATAGCAAAATTGCTTAGTTCAAAATACGGCCGAATATGTGGTGTAGATTTTACCGAAAATTGTACTTTTTCCATACAACTCAGCAAAAATTAAATCCTTTGTTCAATCACGAGCTAGCTGTACACACCTATTAACAGAAAATATTTGGTTTTATGATTTCAGATAAAGCTATCATGAGTTATCCTGACTGTCGCAAGGATATTTTTTGTTAAGGAATTTTTAAATTAAAATTTTACAAAATGTTGCTCTTTTATTTGCTTAAAAGATTGAATAAAATAATCATTTTATTATATTAAAAAAAAAGAAAATATTCTTTTTTTTAAACTTTGAAATCCATGTAACCCCTTAATCAATCATATATGATTGAATGTAGTAATTGAAGCTGATATAGTGGAGTGCTTATCGGCCTTTTGCAATTTGGACCTCCTTATAAATTTGTGATTGTAATTGAAGTTGCCATATTGGAATGTTATTGGCCTTTTTCGTGTAGTCAATTTGTGGACAACAATACATATCATGTACTTACCATGTGTGTTTCCCACATAGACAAATTCAAAAGATATTATGTAGTAGCCGTAGTGGGTAGAGCCGGGGGCTGCCATTCCGAGGCAGTATATGTCAAACACTGACTCCGCAATCGTGAACAGGGATACAAACTAAAAAGAAGAAAAAACATAGCTAGTTGCAAGTTCCTTTCGAATGCAGATACCTCGCGGTAGAATTCCTTATAACTTTTAACCGGTCGGGTGCCGGAGAGCAGATCTGCGTCAAAACTTTTGTATCCTCTACGTACCGGAGTGCAAATCTGCGCTCCCTAGACACGCATGCGAATTCGGCCTATTTTACCTGCGTTTATGGGTTTTAAAAGCTTATCATTGGTTGTATCTCAAGTTTTTGAATGAATGGACGAGTTCTATTTGTGAAGTAACCTCATTTGACGCACAAACCGAACAAAAAATCATACCAAATGTCGCCTTCGAACCGCACATTAATTGTGTTATTTATCTATTAAAAAGTGTTTTTTCAAATGAAAAAGTGTTAAATCTAAGTATTTTTATATTCTTTGATATATTAAAAATGAAAATATTGAAATACAATATCTTTAGTATTATTGCTTCCATGATTTTATTCGATAAACATGTGCATACATTTCTGACAGTAAATTTCGTTACTTATTTAATGAATAATTATTTTACAAGTAATTATTGAAATACAAGTAATCATTGAAGTCTGTAAATTGAGAAACCAGAAACTGCAACTTCTTAGTGATTATTGTTGATTTTTACATGAATATGAATATACATCATGAAAAACTGTCTAAAAAACAGCAATCGTGCGTGAAATTGTGCATCAGACAGGGTACATTCCGCATTACATACGGCTGGCATCCGACCGGTTAATGTATTCAATTCTTTATATTACATAAAATTTATTTATTTTAAATAGAAATGCGTTTATGGAATGCGCGTCACATCAATATTTCTACTATTTTAAAACTAAGCTAAACCCTATATATATTTTTATCATGTATATATTTTTGTATAGATCATTTCCTCATAGTTAGAATCCTGACTTGCCATCAAGAATATTTCAGAATGGAATTACGTAAAATGATAACTCACAACTGCGAAGAATCCGGTGAGCAGAGCTCCTCTCTGAATATCCAGGACAAAAGCATCATGTAATATGGGCCTCTGGTACCAAGGAATCCTGATGGATCGCATAGACTTACTAGATTTTAAGTTTGTGGACGACCTGTGGATTAAAATTTGTAAATTAGAGAGATCTATATTCTGATGATTTAAAAGTTGTGGTTAAATGAACTCTTAAATGATTCAATGAAATAGTTACGCAATATTTTGTTATTTTCTGTCAATTGCTCTCCATGAGACATTCCGAAAAGTGCATCGATTTTCTTCATATAATAATCGCAAAACCTATAGCATAAAGTAACTAACAGTTTTCCGTATGACTAAGCATGAACATAATTGAATGAAAAAATACCATGTTACATTTAACTTTTAAATTAAACAAAAAATATAACTCACTTTCCCGTGTAATGAGAATACACGGACGGTGTCGACCTGTAAGTCGAGGGCGTCTTTCTACCGTAATTCATGATTATGAGCTGAAAAGATCAAAACAAAATATAGTTACACCCACTTTGATTAGTCACAACCCTTATAACATGTATCTTAGTAATAACATATTCTAAACATGAATTATAATATAACTGTTTCACAATTTATTAAACATTATTTAGAACTTACTTATTATTTTGTACTACATTAAAAATAAAACATAAATGACGTTTATCGTTAAACAACAAGGCGTGGTAAAGTGGTGAATATTTTGAAGTGTGGCTGACGTTAAAAATTTAAATAAGTATGTACAGTACACCTGAACACACCTTTGTTTATGGTCGCGTTCATATTCTTGTGACCTACATAAAATGAACATGTACCTACTATTTTATATATAAATATTGAAAAAAATCATGTGGTGTTAAGTCTTGAAAATGTGCGATAATTTGTGGCTAAGTATAGTAAATGGGTGTGATTCAGGTGCTTAAATGCCTAAATGGCCGATATTCACCTGGGTCCATGGGCTTCCGATGCGCGTGGAAAAATTATCGAATTTAGTTGATATACCGGAGTAGGGGGGGTAAGGCTGAGGGGGTCAGAGGTGATATAAAAATCACGGTGTGGTAAACCGGCCGGGAGATCTCAGATCTACGTATGCCGGCGGTTACGCCCTCCCCTAGGTACAATCAAAACGTCGGGTGACTGACTAGGACACTGATATCTCGAGGCGGGTGAAGGGATATAAAAATAATAAAATCGAAACAATTTTACAAGTTTCTATATTGGGCACTGTAGCAATTTAATTTACATGAAACATTAATCTTAACTTACATACGACGCAGCAAAGTGGTTACTAATTTAAAAATTACATGAACCCTGATTTAGAGGGAGAGGACAAAATTATAAACAAAGAAAGAAAAAAGACAAAACACATAAAAAATCTGATCTTACTGCTAAAATGGATGGTGACGAGATTAAATTAACACTTCGGTAGAACCAGGTGGGCGGAGAAAAAGTCTTTAGATCGGGGTAACCTGTTTCGGAGAGTTCGGCAGGTGTCTTCTTCGTGCTGCTTCGTGGTGGGCGGCGGCTTCTGGCGTCGGCGTCGTCCTCTGACTGTGCAGGCTACGTCGGCGGCTTCTGACGTCGGCGTCGTGGCGGTCGGCAGCGGGGCGTCGCTTCTTTTGTCACTGGGCGTCGCGGCGGTACACTGTGCGTCGCGGTTTTGGCGTTTGCGGCGGTGCGTCACAGCACTCGGTGGCGATGGCGGTTGTTGCCTTTCGCGCTTTCGCTCCTCCAGGAGTTGCTAGAGTGATCGGCGATGCTGTTTTTACGGGCACCGCTAGAATCTCTAGCTTCTCCACACTCAACTCAACTCGACTCAACTCCTAACTCGACTCGACTCAACTGCCTTCTTGGCGGCCGGCTTCGCCTTATATTCTCTCCCCGGCGACCCAGGGTGTGGTCGCGGGGACTCGAGGGGAAGCCTCCAGTTGGTCTTCTGCCGATTGGCTCCTTTGATGTCCGCCTCCATCGTTCATTCGTCTCTCCAGGTCCCGATTGACGCTATTGGTTACTGAACCCAATGTTGCCTCCGTTCCGCCCCCTATTGTTCTCCCAGTTTGCGGCTAATCTCGATGCTTTTCTGGTATGTAGGCCTAAACACTTTGTTATTTCACGAACGCTTTGTTCACTGTTCATATCCCTATCCCGTCACCAAAAACACATTGCAAAATGAATTAAACTTAAGGAAAATATTACAGTACAAATTGGCAAAGGCGGAAAATTGAAAACACAAATTCGCATCAACACTTATCACCCAAAAATAAAACTGCTTACATATACATACTTAATTAAATCGACACGCCAGATAGACATATTTTTACCGACCAGTTATTTCTACCATTATTGACTAATTACATGGGATTGAACGTAGGGTTTCATTAGATCATAGTAAAATTCCTTAAGTATGCATTACAACATTAATCTTATTATTAAGTCGTCGGTTTGATTCTTACAGTAGGCCTCTCAATATTTAACATTATTTATACATTACATCGTTACAGGTCAATCCTTATCATTTACATTTAAAATTTACCACTCCGCATATCCTCTTCCTTTCTTTTTCTTTTTAATTTTTTTTTCTTTAACAATGACAACATGTACTTGATACTTAGTTTTATTTTTAATTTTAGCTTAAATAAAACAAGCTATCGTACTTCTTAGTTGGACCAAACATATTTGTCAATATGTGACATAGAGATACAAAACAAAGGGCTAAAATTATACAGACATCGTGGCATTTCTTAGTGAACCAATTAACATAAAAACTTATTTACATGGGATACATGCTTCAAGCGGGTCCCCTAATGTTAATGTTCTGTATACATCTTTGTAATTTCTTTTGGGATTACAAAGTACATGAATTTTCATCAACGCCACTTTCCCGAAAGGAATGCTTACATATACTAACATAATCAAATTCGATAGACACTTTTTTTTTCCAAGAAATTATGTTAAACCTTATTACTAGAAGAAAAATTAAGAAAACTTGGCGTAAATTAATTAATGTAACATTATTTACACCTAAATAATGAAAATTCTTACTTCAATATGTAGGCTGGATTGAATGCAAAACGTTTTTTTAGGACTTTCATTATACTAATCATTATCTTATCAAATCAGCTTTCTTCCACCCCTGGTATAAGAATATAGGAAAAGAATAAAAATAGAGAACACTAAAAAATTATATAAGCCACATTCCACCCGGCAGACAATTGAAAATTTTCCAAACAAGAATTATTTTGAGCTTTATTATTACTAGATTAAAACAACTATTTTAAAATAGACCGACAAATTATATTGCTTAAACGAGTAATCAAAACAATAATTGCATGTTTACAGATAGGTTATATACCTACAACCTACAAATTTGTATAAAAAAAAACACAATATTGGGAGCTTGAATAACTAATGACAAATTAACATTATTCTTAAAAATAATTAAAACTCACAAATTAACATTATTCAACTAGGTGTAATACATGAAAACATAAGACATGAAAGCCTCGATCTAAAGTAATATTAATGTTTATTCCAACACGGCATTTACTTATTTGCAATTAATTAAACTATTTTGTTTCAACCCCGTGTGCTAAAATTCATTCTGCAGACAGATTTCAAAAGACTAAAAAGTCGGAATCTTATATCTCTTCAACCGTGTTACATCTTTTCACGAGATAATATTCTATTACGTTATATATTATATATTACATCAATATCAAACATCGTCGGCAATAATACAATCAATACATTTTTTATTATTTGCCACAAGTTAGATTAATTCGGGATGATCTCGTTATCATTTCAAATTGCAATGTCCCGTTCATTTCGGTCCTTAACTACATATAAAACGAGTAACCTCCACCTGCAGAGGTGGCCTGGGTTATCTAAATTATCATTACCTTACTTAAATTAAACATATCAGTTGCTACTTAATTAGGTACATATTACATTGATATTATGATTCACCACTTTGCCTCAATTTCTAATTCGGCCTCTACCTTCTTAATTGATTGACCCCTGTTATCTTTATTGATAATGACCGCCTGGTCGTGCGTTGCGGGATCTTCGCGCCCTTATATTAATAATATGATTTATACGATCCTACATCTCGCGGATAGCGTCGCCATGTGGGAGATCGGTATGTCAGCGCTTTCTAAAACATCTCTATTGTCTGTCGAGGACAATAGTAAGTTTACTGCGACGACTTTCGGAATTATTATCTTGTTTTTCTAAAAAATGTCTTTCCCAAAACAATGGCGACTTCTCTAACAAACGCAGCTTTCTAAACCGTTGTCCCATGTGTTCGCATTTGGCCAAGATGTTCTTTCTATTGTTTAATCGGGGTTAGAGATATACGTCCCGCTGCAAGAAAAGGTTTACCGTTTTTACCCTTCCAAGATGTTACTTAAGAACAAAAGGTTGCGAACGTATTGCCCATCCTAACAAAAGGCCGTGCACTATTAATGTCTTCGGCGATGCCCAACGCCTTCGGCAACCCTAACTTTCTAATTCATTGTTTCATATGTTTTATGGCGGGCTATCCTAAGAGCCATCGTCCGTCGCAATGTTATTTTTTTGAACAATAGGTCACATATTTCGTCCTCGAACAAAAGATCGAACATGACCGGCTGTGACCACATGGCGCGTGATCTTCGAAACATGGGCGCTTTGATTTCGGTATTGCCCTAGGACAAAATTAATAACCTGGTTCGCGTCATATTCCGGTACATCATAGTTTAGTTTTTAAAAGTTGGACGATGGTTTTGAAAGCACCAGAGCTCCAGTCCGCCCCTAATGGCTCATATGTATGGAGCCTTAACATTTTGTGTCCTTAGAGTAGAGTAGCTAAGATATGTTCTTTTAGTATTATTTTAGTTTAACAATTTTAAACCTTTATAGCCTTAAAGCCTGAAATGAAATAATGCGAGTTTTACTTTCTTTTCATAAATAAATAATTATATCTTTCTTTGATAAGTTTTCCTGCCATCTCAAGTTACTTTTTTCAACAATAGTGTCAGTGTGTAGGTACTCATAAATTAATCGTGCAGCCATAGCTTTATAATTAGTATTTGACAGATAGTAAATCTGACGTATATGTTTCAGTGCAAAAACATGCATAATTTGTATTAATTTCGGACTTTTATCAGCTAATTTGACATTATTCTCAGCGGGTTTCTTCCCGTCCCTAGTCTAAAGGTGAATCAAAGCGTTTCTGAGATTACATCGAGAATTTGTTTGTTAATTCGAGTGGCGGAGTGATGGCATGATGGATATGGACATCGAAGAAAATCACCTATCCGACAGTAAACTAAAGCGCAGTTTTAGCGACGATAATGACTCCAATGATGGTGAAACATTCAAGGATAGCGTGCCGAAGTTGCAAACACGTCCTCTGTTCAAGCGACTATATGATTATTCAGGCGATGAACGAAAGAGGTTGTCTCCAAACATTTCACACAACACCAACGAATCGGAGCAAAATGTAACGATTTCAGAAAACTTTGATTTTTCCTTTGTCTCGTGTAAAGTTGAGCCGCTGTCTAGCGAAGATCTGGCAGAGAGAGGTCAGTTTACCGAGGGAGGTGATTTAGAAAATAATAACCAGAATGAGAATGCAGTAATTATAAAAAAAGAGGTGGAAGACCTCTCCGAACTGAACATTAAACAGGAGCCTCCGGACAGTTGCACTTTAGAGGATGAAGCTCAGGTATATGACTTTATTATCACTGAGTTATTTTGTATAATGCTGCAAAAAATCTAAAAAAAGTGAAAAAAAATCATAGCCTTTTTAACCTTTAATTACCGTAGTGATGAACTTGGTTCACGTATACCGTGGTGGCATCTAACAGATGTGAAGGGGGATTTCTGAAAAAATACCTTGTCTCTGCTATTTCCTAATTTCGCTAGTTATTTGAAATTAAGTAAGTTTGTTATTAAATCAAATAAAAATATTGAACACAACTTCTATTCATAACGTAAGTAATTATGTAAATTACATTGAGCGAGATCAAAATTTTCATTTTTTAGGAAGGTACGGCAACGTCTGTCAGACGGCACTACGGTAGTTAAAGGTTAAACTAAAATTTTTTTTTTTTCATGAGCTTGCACTAAAATCAAAAACTTTCTCATTAAAATTCTGAATGTGAAATGCGGTAAAAGCATATATAATAAAGCATTACTGTCTCAAAAATATATTTTATTGAATTATTAAAAATTTTACTCGAGGTCAACACGGTTTCACAACTGTCTTGCCAGTAAAACAAAATGAATTAAAAAAATGAACTGAATAAAACTGCACCAAATAAAAAAGACTCATTGTTATTTGGGAGCTGGGTGTGATCTTCATAACCCCTACTCAGATGGTTGAGAGTTTTTTGTTGATTTTAGTTAAATATTGCAATTTTAGAATAGTGAGTTTTGGCAGCAATGTTAATATCTCATTTCTTGGCCGTCTACAGAATAATAGAGTAATGAATGAATTATTAACACTCACACAACATAACAAGAAAATCTTATTTTTAAAACTATTTTATAATTGCTAATGAGCTGGTATTCTGTGTAATCCTCATAAATATACCGAAGAAAATAAAATTAAAATGTGTGCGGCTCCCTAATCCTAGTTTCTGTCTTTCAGTACTCGGAAGGTTCAGAGTGATTATAAATCTAGTTTTAGCGTAGTAAACTGGTTCAAATGAAGAAGTGGCAAAGAAACTTTAAGAAAGAGATATTACACTAGTGCTAATGGCACTAGAAATAGAGATTAAAATTTATGTAATGTATAAATAATTTTGTATTGCGTGATAATTTTTTTATTTGAAAAACAATTTGTATAAAAATTGGGGGTCGGTGTTTACCAAGTTGCTAGCCGGTTGATAGAATTTTAGCAGCACACCACTGTCTATAATTCCCATTATAATAATTTCATTGTCTGTCCGTCCGCCCGTCTGTCTGTCTGTCCCCATAACTTTGTGTAACGTCTGTAACTTCTTTATAGTACTTTTTTTCTTTTTTATACAAATAAATAAATACTTATTCCTTTGGAACCGATATGTATAAGTACCGTCATTTCTGACAGTTTACGGCTAGTTATTAAATAGTTTTAAAAATAAGATTTTTGGGGTTAAAATGTACCCCGTTCTGGAGCGGAAGTGTTAGTTAATAATGGCAAGTTTACACATTTTAATTAATTTTGTTCTTATTGAATTATTTGAACATATTTAGCGAGTTCAGGGTTACGACATTAATCATTTAAGTATGATTGTAATAATTGTTTATGATTGTTCTAAGGTTATAAAAAAAATTAAATTGGAAGTGATACCATCTTAAGCATAGACGAATCTTAAGCACAGCACCAACTCTCTAGTGCAAGCGGCGCTGTCATGGAAGTCTGGATCCGTAATTAAAGAGTGGCATCGGATACAGAATAGCTACAGATATGCGATTCCATAACCGTAACGAGCGGTAGTGTAGCGAGACATGAAGCATTCCATACTATTACTTTAGAATTTTTATTGATATTGATTATTGATTTAAGAACATTGATATTGGTATATATGTGTATATGTATTCATCGTCGAATTTTTATGGTATATTTTATTTCAAGTATTTATGGTATGTTGTCTTGTATGTATGTATGTATGTATGTATGTATGTATGTATGTATGTATGTATGTATGTATGTATGTATGTATGTAGTATGTATGTATGTATGTAAGTATGTTCTCTTTCCTTTTCTTCTTTTTTCTTTATTATTTTAATTATTTTTCTTTTTCTTCCTTTTTTCCTTTTTATATTTTCTCTCCATGTGCCTCAATATAACATATATGTAATTTGCAATCTATATGGCAGACCAGGTCTTGCACTAACAACCTGGTTATGCTGGAATAAACACATTGTTATTATATTATTATTATCATTAATCATTATTTGATTCAAATTAATTTAGACTAGTAGACAGAATATTTTCCTATAGAGTAACTAAATATTTTTTTAAAATATATGCATTAATTTTTTTTCTTGCCGACTTTGTTTTAAAAATTGACTTAGGCCAGGTTGTTTCAAGTTCGATCAAAGTAAGCGGTCGATTAAAGCATAGATTTTTACGAAAACGGATCGTCTGATTGGTGGAGAATGTAAAAATCTATGCTTTAAAAGAAGGCTTACTTTAATCCAACTTGAAACAACCGGCCCTTAGGCAGAGAACAACCTACCCACAAGATATATTATTGTACAATAATATGTCTTGTAGGTAGGTTTTTGTTCAAAGTCGAATTATCACACTCATTTCTATTCATGGATTTTCTATCGTACCGTGCGGAGGTTTTTTCGGAGAAACCAAAAGTTTACTCTGAGTTTTACTGCATAAATTTAGGAAATTGTTCATAACATTGTTCTCTCTGAATGCCGAGATTAGGAAGTTTCTAATTTAAATCTTGGGTCTGGAAACATACTAAAAGTGATGTGAGTGATAGGTTATAATTGTGATATTTTATTTCAACAAGGATAATTTTTTTTTAATTTTAATTTATTCTTGTTCTTTTATTTTAAAAACTGTGTTCTTTCTGGTGCAATTCTCGCCTTCCATCCCTGTCCTTTTGCATGCATCATGTTGGTTTAAAACTTAAATTATGAATCATTGTACTGTAAGATATATTTTTAAAATATTTTTTTTTTTTTTGTTGTATATTGCAACTCAACTAGTTCGTGTTCCTAAGCGCTGTTGTTAACATAGTCGTAATTCGGGGATCTATCACTGGTGCATTAGAATCTAAACCTAAAACAGTTAAATCTTAGCTACCAATCATTGTTACAGTTGAATACCAATCACAGTTCAGCACATCGCTACTGAACACCATCTTGCTCATTATTTGGTGGACATTTTTTTATCCATCTTATAATGAATGGCATTTTCGTCATTCTGTTTATTTTAAAATCTTTCGATAAAAGGGTTACAATTAATTAATTTGTATTATTCTTTTGTTAAACCTCAGCAGCGAGAAGACGCCGTAACGTTGGAATCTGACGTTTTCAAAGTTGTGCCAGCCAAACAGAATAAATTCACCGAGATTAAGCGCAGGACGAGAGCACGAAAAGCGAACAAAAGGGCAGACGAAAAGGAGTGGGAAGTGGAATTGGAGATCCCCCAAGAAATTAAAATCGGAGTTCCCGACAGAAGAAGGACTGTCAAACTCATTTCTGAAGAAGAAGCTTCCAGGTTATTGCTCTTGCTCATATTATGCACTGCTTCTAGTCGTAAAATTTATTATTTGCCGGAATCTGATACATAATTAGGGTTCAGAGAAGATATATTCTGACTCTTAGTTTAAAAAAAAAAATATTGTATTTAGTCTCGCAAAAGTGTAATTTTCAACTTCTACGCAAGAATCAAGCTCTTAATGACCACCTTATACGTCTGTCTTCTTAACTACCATTCTTCATTTCACACACCACTATATATCCTTTCAGAGACATTTGTATTTACTTTATTGGTATGTGATGGTTTAATGATTATTTTTTAATATTAATGATAGAAACGTTTCAGAATGGTATATCAAATTCGCAAAATACTGATACATAATGAATATAATTCAATAAGTAATGCTTCTAAGGCTTTTTATTTTCTTATTTGCGCCCTAGTTATTTTGTGGGCCTGGATCAGGGTGTGCCACCTCCTCTACCGCCGATAATGTCCTGGTCCGATGACGAAATCGATGTGGAACTCGGCTCATCAGAGAGTGAGACTGATCCAGATTTCATCAGCGAGATCTCCGATTCAGACTCTGAGGAATACAGTGATTCTGAAGATGAGACTGATCAGTCTGATGATTCGGCCGGTGAGCAAATCGCGTACAAATGGAGCGATGACTTGATCGAAATGAAGAAGATACAATTTTTGGGCAAGCAAGAACTCGCGGTGGGCGCTGAGAATTTGGGCCCGATGGATTTCTTTAATTTGCTTGTAGATAATGATTTCTTACAGATGACCGTTGCGGAAACAAATAAGTCTATTAGAGTGTTTGATGAGTCTAGGAATGCCAACCATAAAGAGGTATCCTCCGATGAATTGCGAGTCTTTTTAGGAGTGTTGTACAATATGGGAAATGTACAAATCCATGAAGTACACAATTACTGGAAAGAAGATGATGTGATTTTTGATTTTCCTTGGTTCAGAGAGCAAATGACTCTGAACAGGTTTAGTTTGATTCTTCGTTGTCTAAATTACAGCGGTAATGAGGAGCAGCCCGCCTCCGAAGATTGCCTTTCCAAAATGAGACCAGTGATAAATTATTTCAATAGAAAAATGCTCGAGGTTTATTGCCCCGGAAAAGAACTCGTCATCGATGAAAGTCTCCTTGTGACAGAGAGACGCTTGTATCCTCGGGAACAATTGAAAAAGAGACTTCAGAAATACGGTTTAAAATTGTACACTCTCTGCGAACCGGATGGTATGTGTCTAAAATTTGCCGTGACCTCCGAATGTCTGAGCAATTTTGGTGAAAAGGCATCTGCGCAAGAAGTCGCCATGCATTTGCTGCAAGAAAGGCTCGGCAAAGGGCATTCCGTCTACTCGCACTACCATTACAACAGCGTCGATCTGGCGTTTCAGCTACTGGAGAGAGGCACTTATTCCACGGGAATGCTTTGCATAAACCGACCAAATAATCCCAAGGCTTTGATTTCAGAAAAGTTAAAAAAGAATGAGTTTAAGGTGCAGTATGCAAACAATATTGCAGTCGGGTCATACAACGACGCGATATTCATGTCTACAGAATTTGATGGAACCTCGGTTGAAATCGTTAAGAGAGACGTTAAAAGAATCACCCCCAATACGATTGTTAATTTTATGAAATATGTCGCTAAAACGGATCGCATCGACCAGCTGTTGTCGTGCTACCCGTGTGCCAAAGACAGATTTCGCTGGAGCACAAAAATATTCATTCACGTCCTGGAAATGTTGATGTTAAATTCCTATCTCCTCTACAGCAAGTTCGGGAGAGGAAAGTTGCAATTCTTCCGGTTCCGTATGCATATTATAAAAAAACTCGTACCAGTTCTTAGTGGCACAGCTGTGAATTCTAGCGCTTGCCAGCCGATGTCAAGTGTGGATGAAAATTGCGCCGGCTCAAGCAGATGAGGAACGTGTCTTATTACCGATGGATTGTGAATCTAATTTTATAAATAAGTTTTTATGTTATATTTTCTCTTTTACCATTCAATAAATTTATGTATTCTTTAATAAATGTGTTAATGTTTTGAGAACTATTTGTTTCCTTAAATTATTGCCTTAATATCTTGTTGTCATAATAAAATTAAGACAGAGAGCTAATTTGATATTGGTAAAATATGGCAGTACAGTAAAACCTCGTTAATTCAAAATTCAAAGGACCCAAAAAAAAATTTTGAATTACGCGGAACCCCGTTAATTCGAAATTCAAGGTACAAAAACTAAATTTAAATCGCAATACAATTGCGAAATTCACCAAAAATCGTAAAACTCGTGAAAAAAGTCATTAATTTAGTGAAAAACGTCTATATTCTTATAATATTTCAAGAAATCATTTTGAAAACACAATATTTATTATGCTAACCCGAAGACCGTGACATTTATATTACAAAAGTATATATTTATGTATTTGTGTTCTCACTTTTGAAAAAATCATAATATTTTTTCAATTTCATCAAATTTAAAAAAAAAAACGATTTTTGTGAACTAAAATGTATTGATTTATGTCGCGAGGGATTAAAAATTATTTCGAGAAATCAAAAATCGCAATGTGATTGCAAAATTCGCCAAAAATCGTAAAATTCATGAAAAAAATGATTAATTTTGTGGAAAACGTCTATATTTTTGCATATTTCAAGAAATCATTTCGAAAATGCAATAATTATTATGCTAATATACAAAGACTGCCACATTTCTATTACTATAGGATCCGAAATTGACATATTTATTGTTCTCGAAAATTTCGAATTACCCGAACTCAAATGTATTGATTTATGGTGCAAGGGGCTAAAAATTATTTCGAAATACAAATTACCTGGGTTTTCGAATTATCAGGGTTAATCTACTATGAAATCAGCATTTTGGGACTTGTGGGTTTTAAAAATTTCAATTTTGGGGAATTTCGAATAATCGGCGTTTTACTGTAATATGTTTTAATTTTAATGATAACACATTTTTTTATTTGTGAAATTGGATAATTAAAAGAAATGATACATCGCCTAGAATGACACATAAAGACTTGATCCAAAAAAATATAAACCTCATGTGATAACTATAATTTTGCATTGTCGTGCAAGCCTTTTACACTTGTAACACTCAAGTTGTCGATGAAGTTATTTGAATAATAAACAAGGCACCATTTTAAGAATCAAATTCGAGGAAATTTTAAACATAAAGAACATCAGCTTATCTCCTTTCATGCATCTATCATGCGTGCTCATCAATTATTAAGGCTTTTACTTGGTCACGCCAAATCATTCACAGATGTTCTCTGTTTCTGGCGGCGTAGATACATTATAAGCTTTCTTGTACACACATTTTAAATTTTCTTACCAATAAACCTCACACATTTGGAACATTTGTTCCACGTGATAAAACAGGTGTTAAAGCAGCGAAAACTGACACACAGTGTAATTATGGTTCCAAAAATATTGTGAGTGTCTTTCTTCAATTGGTAATGACCAACTGAATGCATTGGTCGAATCAGAACTTGCACAAAAGTTAGAAATTGAACATCAACAGTTTAAAATTGTTAGGAAAATCATAAGTTTTACAGATGGGTGCCGCATAAACTGAAAACTAATTATTTTCCTACCAACCTAATATAATCGCTTCATGGGTTAGTAATAAGTAATGTTAGTAATAAGTTTTACAGATGGGTGCCGCATAAACTGAAAACTAATTATTTTGCTACCAACTTAATATAATCGCTTCATGGGTTAGTAATAAGTAATGTTAGTAATAAGTTTTAGAGATGGGTGCCGCATAAACTGGAAACTAATTATTTTCCTACCAACCTAATATAATCGCTTCATGGGTTAGTAATGCCAATTTAGTGCGGTTGAATCATAAGTGCATGTTATTATTGAAATTGAAAATTTTATTTTAAAAATGTTGCAATCAATTGAATCAATTAAGGTACAGATACACATGCTTCTTTAGTGGCATGCTTATTAGTGGCATACTCATAAATAAGCATGCACAAAGCTAACAATCAAACACACATGCTTATTAGTGGCATGCTCTTGTCATAGAATAGAGATGCTCAAAATGTTCAAAATGGAAACTTTGCAAACTGAAATAGAAAATTCAAGTGAACCAATAAATCAAAAAATTTCCCGGGTTTCCATCCGCACATTTTTGATTTTAGTTTATATAATTTTTATTGTAAGATTTGAATCATTCATGCCTATTAATAAAGTTTTGTAAACATTATTTCTCACTATATTATTTTTACACAACGGTAACCGAGTATTCCACAGACATTCGTGATTCCTATAATAAGTCACGAAAAGTAATGTTTTATCATCTCCCCAACGCGCCATATTTGTTTCATCTGTCGCGGACTGAGAAGATCGCATTGATAATACTAGCCGCAAAGCCCGCGAATGACATAAGCAAGTCTGTTCACACACGCTCCAAAGATACCCCTTCTCTATGGTGAATGACAGTGGTATGCTTATAAATCAACCGGCGGTTGATTTTTGAGCATGCCACTAGGTGGCATGCTCATTTCTAACAATGTGCGTACACACATGCCACTAATAAGCAAGGCCTAGAGAAGGTTGATACTACGCATGCTCACATGCTGCTAAATAAGCATGTGTATCAAACGCCTTATATAATACAATTTATTCACCATTATTAAGTATGTACTACCATTCCATAAGTTCCCTTAAAATTGTAGTTTTAAAAAGAAAAAAGTATAAACAAACTCATGAACTTCTGCATCGTTCGGGAAAGTTTTCCCATTAGATGTATTTTGCCGTGATCAGGCAGAAATCTGAAGCAAGGTCCGAAGATTTAGAAGAAGAAGAAAAAAATCTCATAAAAATAAATTTTGGGTCTTCTACGGCTGTAAATATTTATGGGGGCATCCTCCATTTAGGAGTTTAAATTTTATACTTTTACGTAACAATGTTTACAGAACGATCTATAAATGTAACTGGTGATTACCCAACTACCGGCTGTAAGTAAAGTATAGAGGTAGGGGGGAAGGGAACCATTGCTTATAATGGCGCTTGTACAGGGGTTATTTGGAAAACATTAATAACCTCGCAGGACTATATTCCTGCCTTGATTATGAGTCAAAAATGTTCATCATCATGACTTAATATCAATAGTTATGGAGATATGCGATATCAAATTTTACATTTTTTTCAATATTTCTTTGTAAAACGTTGGACTATCATTACAGTAACTTATATCGATTACGAAAAATTCATTTGTTTCAATACAAGTTAAATAAAATGATAAAAACCCCGAAAAATTTCAAATTGGAATGTTTTCCAATTGGAATTCGAAGACTTTTATTATTTTTTTTACTTGTATTAAAGTGAATTAATTTTTCATATTCGATTTAAGTTACTGTAATGACAGTCCAACGTTTTACAAAAAAATAAGTCAGAAATATTGAAAAAAAATGGAAACTTTGATGTCGCATATCTCCATAACTATTGATATTAGGTCATAATAGCTTGAACATTTTCAACTCATAATTAAGGCAGGAATATAGTCCTGCGAGGTTATTAATGTTTATCAAATAACCCTGTATATAACAAATAATGGAACCATTGTTTATAACGGGGCTTATATATAAACCAATAATAGAATTTACAGAACAAAAGTTGTGACATGCAGTACGGGTATGTGTGTGTGTTGGTTAGTGGGATAACTGAAAAGTGTTACTAATACAAATTTGGATAAAAAATTAATAATCAACTAACTAACTAACTAATTTACAATCACGCCATTTCTCCGTGGGGGTAGGCAGAAATAATAGAGCGCCACACTCTTCTGTCCTGACACACAAATCTCGCCTCATCCACATTCATACATCTTGCAAGCTCGCTAGTTGTTGAGGCTTCTAACGGGACCATCTTCCAGTATCTGGTTAATCTGGCCACGCCACGTCTTCCGCAGTCGCCCTCTCTTTCTGGTGCCATTATATATTGTTATATCACACTTGCATTATATATCTTTCTTACCATTCTTTCCTCATTCATTCGCTCAACATGTTCAAACCATCTGAGCGACCCTTTTTTAATTATATTAATTATGATAAGATCAGCTTTACATTCATTCCTAATATCTTCATTCTTTACTCTATCGTAAATGGATTTGCCACACACACGTCTTAGGGATCTCATCTCCACTGCATTCAATCTACTTTCATTCTTCTTAAAAAATGTCTCTTGGAGAAGAAACAATTTTTTATATGGGAAAGTAAGTAAGTCTTTTTGGACGTTCATAGGGCTTAGGACCTACTCGTACAGCTGGCTTAAGTGATCACTTTACACATTGTAATATTCACCAATTTCACCCATGATAGATGACCACATCTGTAAAATTTTTGGAAGTTGTATATTCATATTATGTTTTACATTTAGGCATTATGTATATACATATTGCCTAAATGTAAAACAACCCAAATGCAGCACCACTATATTTATATAGCAATTAATTACTATAATAACTTACCTATTGAGATACGATGCATCAGTAACCCCTCAGAGCAAATCAAAAAAATTAAAATTTTCCTTAAATCAAACTTAAATTCATAAATCATTTAATCCTGTAGCTTTTTTCAAAATAACTCCTATACTTTCATTATCAATTTACCTTTTTACTGTATTAATAAATAACTTGTGTACACTATGTACATATATATTATAACAAGGAATAAGAACTGTGGCTCCCTCATCAGACTCAAGAGCTTCTCTTCACTGATGAGGTCTACATGACTACCAAGTATTTTAAAAAAATGTTTAATCTGATATGTTATACAGTCGAACTCGGTTATAATGAGCTCGGATATAAGGAGATCCCGGCTATAATGAGAAAAACTGTGAATTCATTTTGTTTTGCGCATATCCCCATACAATCGTTCTCGGCTATAAGGAGCGCGATTCCCGGATATACGGAGCAAATTTTAGAACTCTGCAAACATATTTGCTTGGATTACAGAAAAAAAGACAAATTCATACCATACGTACTGTGTAGGTACTCATAACAATGAACTTTTTCACTTTGCTTTTAAAGCGGCTCGCACTTAATTAGGGTTCATTTTATGATGTATACAAACTTGTGTCCGAATATCCCACGTGCACAGGCAAACAATAGTTTACTGAAGGTCGAGAATACTGGTCATATAACTCCGATTATTGGGGATTTCCAAAATGTTTATGGTGACAGTTTATTTTATGCAGTTTACTGTATTAGCACTTAAATACCTAATCAATTAAACATGTTCTCACTAACAAATGAAAGTGTCTCTAGGTTCGCGAAAAAGTCGAAATTATCGGCATCAAAAAGTTTTCACAATCGTTTTCTACAGTTTCATCACTCTGGAAAGATAAGGATATTTATTTAGTTGCTCTTGAAAATAACATCACACAATCAAAAAATTTTGTGAAAAATGTGAATCCTGGATATAAGGAGTCCCGGCTATAAGGAGCAAATTTAGGCGGTCCCGTCGCGTTCGTTATAACCGAGTTCGACTGTATATAAGAACTGTATTTGTACCATAAATTTAAAAAAAAAAAAGTTCAACTTGCGCACCTTGTTTCGCATGTGAGTTGTATTTTTACTACTGCCACCTGCAGTTGAAAACTTTGTCATTCCCATTAACCAGTACAGATGCCGTACGATAGGTCGTAAGCTCTAAGAACACCCAAAAAGACTTCCAAACCTACTTTCCCATATAAAAATTAGTTTAGTCTCTATGAGACATCTATAATATATCTTGATTAATGATGTTCTTCTGGGGATAAAATTCAATATTGTGTTTAATTAAAATTATTCAAATATACTCAAAATATTCTAAAAAAATTAATACTTAAAAAACATTTAAATTCCATCCTTTAAATAAACATGTGTTGGTTTTTTCTTTAAAAAAAAAACAATCAAATTGGTTTGTGTAAGCCGTACGTATGATGCACATTGTTTCGTTGTGTTGGTGTTTACACCCGTAAATACCAACGCAACAAAACAATGTGTGTTGTATGCATGGCTTACACATACTACTAATTCGCTTGTCTTTCTTAAATGGAAAGATCTATATTACACTAAATAATAAATATTAGTCTCACTGATTTATCATTATTAGATAATGGACCACGCTGTGATCTTTTAATGTTTTGAAGATGTAGAAAAGTTTTCTTTCGGATTGCTAAAAATGGCATACGTTAATTTAAGATTCCCATCATCTTTTATCTTGCAGAAATAACCACATGAATATTTAGTCACATGTCTTCCAGTAATAACCAAAGAAATATTAGGTCAACTGTCCTCCGGTAATAACCATTTGGAAATAACCATATCAGGTTAACTGTTTTTAATATTGATCATCTACAGATTAATTGATATGATAAAAATACTTATGATGTAGATTTTTCAAATAGAATTCAAATGTTATATACAAACTAACCCATAAAAACCAAGTTTTTATTATACTCCCTTTCTCATTGAAACAGGTTTCGCGCCTACTCCACGCGTCGGGCTCGAAAATTTAACAATATATAAATCGTTGAAATTTGGAAAAATGCAAAATTATACTATAATTATTAAATTTTTTTAAACAAAAATTTGTTAGATCATTTTTATCATCGCCACGAGTCTGCCTGCAAGGTTTCAGTTCGATTGGATCACGGGAAAAGGGTTAAAAATCAATCCAAAGTTTTTTCAGCAGACAAGCAGACGCTACGAGTTAAAAGAAAGGGAGTAATAAAAGGCTAGCAACGGCAAACACACCTAACTTGGTACAGCATAGAATTCATTTTATGTATGTTTATTTCAAAATATTATTTGAATATTGCCATTATCTGGGTTTAACGATATATATAATAACGATCTCCTTGACTGGACGTCGTTAGAAAATCATGGATTGTTAAAGATAAAGAATGACAATCTTCTTCTTCTTCTTCCTCAGTCATCTCTCTGCCGCTGGATGTAGGCCTCTTCTAAAGTTCTCCAATCTTCTCTTCTTTGGGCTTTTTAAATTCACCCATTACCCGCGACGGGTATAATAAAATCATTGGCTCATCTTTTCTGAGGTCGGTCTCTTCCTCTCTTCATGTCCCATGGTCTCTGCTGCAGAGCTTTGGGTGTCCATCCGTCTATTCCCTGACTGGCAACATTGCCATTTTAATTTGGCAATACGTTCTGCCTTATCGACAACTTTTGTCCGGCATCTGATTTCCTCATTTCTGATTCTATCTCTCAGACTTACGCCTAGCTTTTGTCTCTCCATAGATTGCTGTGCACATCTTAGTTTATGTATGGTCCTCGCAATTAGCGCAATGGTTTCCAGACCATACGTAAGCACAGAAAGGATGCATGTTTTAAACATCCTTCTTTTTAAATTCATGGGAATATATTTATTTTTAAGGACTTGATTGAGAATGCCAAATTGAAAATATAATACTTTAAGTATGAAATTGCATGAATTGGTTTCTGTTAAAAAATTAGCACTCTGTGGACTAAATCTGTTATCTACACAAGGCCTTGTCATTAATTTTTAAAACATTATTTTAAATATATATTAAATGATTTTTATAAATGCATATCACATTCAAAATGGGCAATGAATGACTAAATTACGAAATAATAAACTTGTACAGTAAAAGATTTTCTCATCTCTGAAACTGTCAGCCATAACTCAAGATTCATTTCATGTTCCTTAATGACTGAGCATCAAGATCTTCATGAAGCCCTCGACTGTACTCCTCCAATTTTCATGGAATCCCGCAGAGCTAAATGATGTCATCAGCGAAAAGCATTTTCCACTCGATCAGGGCAACGCACGGGGGAATGTTTCCCAATGTGATTCACCACAAAAAGCTTCTCCAAGCCATCTAGTATTTTCGCAAGACGAATGAAAAAATTTAGTAATGATATTATTTGCACTTTACATTGGTTAAGTGTAAAAAAGTATATTGACTTAATTAATATGAGTATGAGGGCAATAATAAGGATCACACACACAACCAGTGATGGACACCTAGAGTAGTCAATAGTTAACTGGTTGATAACTAGTAGTCTGGTCCATGAAGGATATGTGTTTATTCTTGTGTGCATCCATTTGGTGTGTGCCAGGCTTGGGTCAATTGTTTGTCGTATAGCATATAAATATTGGTGCATGAGTTTGAGGCATCGGCCACAATCGTGGTCACGATTGGTAACCTGTGTTGGCAGTGACGAATCTATGACACGCGTGTCACCTTTGACACACGTATCATAGTTTCGCCACTGCTGTTTTAGCTCTATCAGCTTGAAATTTATACGTGTATTAGTTCAAAAGTTTTAAAATACAAATACAATGTGTTTTCATCAATCACATTACGGATGACGACGTAGCCATTCTTGTAATCAAATTGTTTCATCTTGTATATTGTAGAAATATGTAATCTGAAGTGCAATTTTTCCACATATAGAACTAGTAATATAATGTGATTTGATATTTTTTTTTAAGTTGTTAAAATTAATGTAAACTAGCTGCAACCCATCAAGAATGACAGAACATTGGTTCGCGTCTATGCTAAGCCCTAGTATATATTTATAGTATCTCTTTGACAACGTTTAAGCCCCATCTCCAGCTGTTTAATTTGCTTTTTTAGTTACACAAAGTTAATGTGTACGAACAGACAACGAAATTATTATGTTAGATTGTTCTTCGAATTAATCAATTTGTAATTCAAAACAAAATAGATCATGGATGACACATGTGTCTGTTACAATTTATTCCATTCAAACGCGTAAATTCCTCTTTATTTTAATGGTCTCCAATACTCATGATAAAATAATTTTGACTAATTTGCCAAACAATTTTATTCTCAACAGACTGCCGATCCTGATACCGCTTTCTAGAAAGTTCAAGACCGAGCCCGGCACAGAGGTTAGAAGAGGGAAGAAAAAATGTTTCCCTTGCAAAGAATGTTCCGAGGTCTTCCAAGTTCACACAGAACTAAAGGCACACTCCATCACGCATCAGGTGGAAACTCGGTGAGTACCGACTGATGATTCAGTTTAAAAGAAAAGGCGTGAATTGGAATAATTGAATAACAAATTTAAGGGTAGTACATACACGAATAGGTTGGAGGGTGTCCAAAATAAAATGCTAAAGCGACTTGATCGCATGTATAACAATACTGTCACGTGTTATGGTTGCGAGAGGAATGAATCATAACGGTGGAAATTAATTAGCGACTTATTAATTACTGATTAACCGGTCGGGTGCCGGAGCGCAGATCTGCACTCCCTAGACATGTATGCGAATTCAGCCTATTTTACCTGAGTTTATGAGTTTTTAAAGCTTATCATTGGTTGTATCTCATGTTTTTGAATGAATGAACGAGTTCTATTTGTCAAGTAACCTCATTTGACGCGCAAACCGGACAAAAAATCATTCCAAATGTCGTCTTCGAACCGCGCATTAATTGTGTTATTTATCTGTTAAAAAAAGTGTTATTTTTAAATAAAAAAGTGTAAAAATTAAGTATTTTTATATTATTTGATATATCTAGAATGAAAATATTGAAATATAATATCTTTAGTGTTATTGCTTCCATGGTTTTATTCGATAAACATGTGCGTACATTTCTGACAGTAAATTTCATTACTTATTTTCATAATTAATGAATAAGGAATTATTGTACAAGTAGTTATTAATATATAAGTAATTATTGAAGTCTGTTTATTGAGTAATCAGAAACTGCAACTTCTTAGTGTTTTTGTTGTGACTAAAAAACAACAGTCGTGCGCGAAATTAAACGGCAGACTGAGTACATTCCGCGTTACGTACGGCCGGCATCCGACCAGTTAATTAACTATTCGATGTACAAATACTATTAAACTTGATGCTATTCTTTAAATTACACTATTTCGCAATATATCACTCGTAAATAAACACTTTATTATAGCTGGAACACTTTATTGAACATTCTCTAGAACATTCCATCCAGTTTTCACACATATTATTCGCTTCGGTTTATTATGCTAAACAAGTAGGAACTTCGCTTGAGTTATCGCATGGTTGGCCGCCTCGCGGCTCGTGGCTCTCTTTGTTTCTGTTATCGCCTGTTTTAATTTCTGTTAACAGACATTAGGACCCTTTTTACATGCTTTTATTTAACTCTCTTCGACTGTTGTTTGTGGTGGAACCTTATAATTGATTTTTCATCAACTTCCCCACTTGGGCAAGCAATAACTCCGAAACTTTCAAAATTTACGTAAAATGGATGACTACAATTACAAATCATTTTCAACACGATTTTGGTCACTATTTTGATTAAAATTATTAAACACGTCACTCACAAGCAAAAGCCGCAGAAACAACTGAAGAACACGGCGTTCGAAAATTTGTTTTAAATTTTAAAACAATGTATAATATTTGGATATTACTTGGGTGATGTTAAATAATTGATTACGAATGTATGCAAGGAAAGCATGTAGAAGCATGTCTTAAAATTTTTTTTTATTACTTTTTTAAAATAAGAACTTGTTTCGTGATTGTTTGTGTTACTTGGTTCATAGATATGCATCTTATTTTGTGTATTTTATTTATCATTCAGCATCCGATTCTCGTCTCAGTTGCCGTATGTTGCAAAAAATATGCAAATTTCATTGCCTAATCCATTCCCTGTGAATCTGTAAGTATGTGGCTTTTCTTCCTGCATTACACGTGAACCTTACGGTTGGTAACACCCCTGATATATTTTGCTCTTAAAACATTGTTTAATATTTTCGATTCCAGCCACAAGTGCGCGCTGTGCAGCAAGTGCTTCACACGCGCCCACGATCTAACACTGCACCGGCGTGTCCACTCGGGGGAGAAGCCATACCCCTGCACGTACTGCGATAAGCGGTTCACTCAGAAGATTAATATGGTGAGAGTAATTTGGTTAGTCGATTAACTGCAGTGGAACCTAGTTAATTAAAAACTGAAGGTATCAAAAAAAATTTTTACGAAAAATAGTAAAGCTCGTTCAAAAAGGCATGAATTTTGTAAAAAATGGATGTACATATTTATAAATCGCAATATTTATTATGCTAATTCAAAGATTGGACCATTTTTATAAATAAACTAGCTGTGGCCGCGCGGCCTCGCACAGGTAGGTTTTAGTACATTGGATCGTCATAGAACTGTCGCGAACCTTCTAGAACATTCTCCTCCTCTCCTTCTGTCACTCAGTTTAGAAACTTATAGAACTTTCAGGAATTTTCTAGAACCTTCTCCTTCCAGAACTTTCAAGAGCAGGTTTTTCCGGAACCTTCTAGACTCACCGACACAGTCGGCGCGCCTATTTTGAAACAATCTGAAGCATTTGCGACCTTCCCATAACAAAACAATGTGCTAGAAAGCGCATTTTCGTCACCCACTTCCACCCACGCACAATCACCGATGTGACACCAAGGGCTATCCACCACCATAACCACCGGTGTGTGGTTGTGGCTGGTATTGGAGAAAACTTGAGGGGTAGGGAAACACGGGATTCTTTTTATATATATATTGATTATCTGATATTTGCCATTGTCACTTGCGAAATGTTTTTTTTAGTTCATCATACTTGGATAGTCATAATTTCTGGTTAGATTTTTCCTTCAATTTATGGAAGGGTCTTTAATCTTCATTCGATTTCAACTTTGGATTACGTCTATTTTCCTACTCAGACTAACATAAGAGCAGTTAATAGAAATGCAATCGTCCACAAATACATAAAATAATAAGATAAGTCGGTGATAATTTCTTCTTAAGAATATTTTAACACAAACACAGTTAAAGTAAAAGGGAATTAAAAAGTGAAAAACAATTTTAAACGTGTCCAAGTATGAGTACATTATTAGCTTAACCTAAAACTTTGGGCGCATTCAAGGCAGCCAACTGAAGAAAGCTTACACGGGATTGCCCAATTTTACAGACCGCGACATAATATGTAGGATAAATGGGATTCCACAACATACAGCGAAATACATAAAAAAGTCGCGCACACTGTTGGTTTTTTAATAATCATGTATTGAATTATCAGAGTAAAACCATTTACTTGACATTGTTTAATACTTTGTGATCAGTTAAAATTTCAACTGAATTAAACCAAACACCTGTCAGTTTGTCGCAAATTAGGTAAAACTTCTTCTTTATAATTTTCTTTAAATTCGAGAAAATCATTGTCATTTCCAATCTTCATAATCCAAATTTGCTCACGCATAAGATCTTCGGTTTCTGCAAATGCTCGAAGCATCATTGAGCAGCATCATTGCTTAATTTTTTAATTTGAACGGCAATTTGTTAGATGCCTTGCCTTCTTGGTTCTTGACACCACCAAGAAGTAGCGATAAATTCGCCCTGCAACTTTTATTTCTTTATAAAAATATTTTACTTGGCAGCGCAAAAATAAAACCTGTGGTACCCCTAAAATTTCAAGCAACGTTGCCGTCATATATTACGCACCCTGTTTCAAAGAAGTGACTAACTAACCCCTATATAGCACTTAATCAAAATAAATAATATAAATAAATGTTGAGAGAGACTTTTCGAACACGATGGACAGCTGACTCGTTTTCGACTCTAAACATGTGGTTAGCTGATCCCGGATAATCGGGAGTCTGTTGTCATTTAATTAATTGCAAGTGTGCCTTCCAGCTCAGGCACATCCGAATCCACACAAATGAACGTCCGTTCGCCTGCCCCGTGTGCGGTGAAGGTTACATAGACCAAGGAGAGTTGGCCAAGCACGTGCGCCACCATGCGGGCCCGCTGCCCTTCTTCTGCAACATCTGCAAGGAGAGGTCAGTACAGTTCTACATCAGACTTAAGAATGAGTAGCTTGTGGTTAGGACTCTCGCCTCGTGATCCGAAGGTCGCGGGTTCTAACCTCACTCCAGACCAGCAAGTTAGCCCTATTTTCATAGCACAAGCATTTAGTTTAGTTTGAAAATAGTAAGAATATTGATGTGACAGGTATTCCGTGTTTGCATCTCTAGTTTTTTTACATACAATTAAGACAAAAGACGAAAACGTTATAACGAAATTGTCTCAATAATTGTGAATGTCGAACTTTGTTGATTCTGTCAAGGGACGGTTATATCGACTTGGTTTATAATAATATATTTTTTTAAATTGCATGACAGATTGATCCATTTACTTTGCAAGTTATGTCATGAAATGAGTACCTGTATAGTGGCGATCTTCTATTTGATGCTTTCAATACTATTCAAGGGACCCAAAAAAAACATTTCAAATTATGCGGAACCAAGTTAATTCAAAATTCAAGACACAAAAAAAAATCGCCATGCGATTGCAAAGTTTGTCAAAAATCGTAAAACTCATGAAAAAAGCCATTCATTTTGTAAATAATTTTTGCGTATTTCTAGAAATTATTTCGAAAATGCAATATTTATTATTTATTTATTTAATGTTTATGGAAGACCAACAGCACAAAAAAAAAGCATAGAAAACATTGATACAATATAGATGGCCAATTACAGGTCTCCACATTTAGAAAAATTATTCTACACATAAAACGAACATTACTACAGGGCTTCACCACAAATATCTAATTACTCTAAAGGGGAAGGGGTAACTTAAAAGTTTATAAATAAGTCGTTTGTACGTGGTATATCCACTGTTTGATAATGGCCTTACAAGCCGAAACAGCTGTAACACACAAAAATACTTAACCCGTAGAACTTAATAATAATATTTATTAAAATTTAATTTATTTTAAATTTCGATAAAAATAAATATGGAGTTCTACAAATTAAACACAAAAACCATAAATATGGCAAAACATATAAATAGTTTATTTTTAAGAAAATCTTATCATTTACCATATTGAAACTTAGGTTTAAGGTACGTCCGTCAATTGTCCATCGTTTGAAACCGTTGGGCATATTCACAGATATATTCATATGCATATTCGCATTTGAAACGTTGGGCATATTCACAGTTGGAAGTTTTTATTGCCAGGTTCCCCTCGCAGCTGGAGGTCACCCGACACAGCCTCAAAGACCACGGGACCACTAGGGGCATACACGTGTGCGCGCTTTGCGGAGCCACGTTCCCTGATCGGGCCGGCAAGAAGGAGCACCTCGTCCTGATGCACTCGGAGACCAGGCCCTTTCAGTGCGATGACTGTGGCAAGAGGTCATTTTGCAATTAATTAATTTATCACAAATCAACCTATGATAGAGTAAAGAATGCAGATATTAGGAACGAATGTAAAGCTGATCTTAGCATAATTAATATAATTAAAAAAGGGTCGCTCAGATGTTTTGGGCATATTGAGCGAATGAATGAGGAGAGAATGGTAAGAAAGATATATAATGCAAGTGTATATAACGCCAGAAAGAGAGGGCGATCGCGGAAGACGTGGCATGACCAGATTAACCAGATACTGGAAGATGATCCCGTTAGAAGCCTCAGCAACCGGCGAGCTTGCATGCGAAGATGTATGAATGCGGATGAGCCGAGAGTTGTATGTCAGGACAGAAGAGTGTGGCGCTCTATCCTCTCTGCCTACCCCCATGGTGAAATGGCGTGATGGTAAATAAGTTAATTTATCACATCATTATTTGGTGTCCTCATTTATTTTAAAAAATTATCTCATTTTTAATACTGAATACAAAAATATATTTTCGTCCTGCCTATTGGCAGGCAGGCCTATAGAGGCAAACCTTTAACCAGCTCTGCTTTTGAGTGAAATGAATAACTATGTTTAATTGTGATGTTCTCAACCCTTTTTTGGGTTAGGAGGAGAACTTTGTTAGTGTTAGGAATCCAGTAAAACTCTCTGTACTGCTTCAAGGTACTTTATTGGTTGTATAATAATTCATGCGACAATATTACGGTATGCAAATACAGTGCAAGCTGTTGCTGATATGACAGTGGCGCGACAGGATGGCGTCTCTTTTTTTATATGTATATGTTTATTCGCTCTCTCTCTCTCATACCATCGATCTCTCTCATTCATTCGGACAGATGTTCACTCAGATACGTTACAATTAATTAATATTAATATGTTTCAATTAATGAATGAATATTTAATTGGATTCATTAATAATTAATTTACCTTAAATTAAATTAAACAAATAGATATTTCACCTAACGAGTAGGCTTACCATACATCCCGGTTTGATTGAGATATGTATAATATAAGTTTCAAAACTACTGCATGTCCAAATTGATCTCAAAATTCTTTAAATCAAAATTTAGTGCCTGTCCCGGTTTAGAGGTTCATAATTACGGTAAGCCTACTTATTATCAATCTAACAATTTAACTCAAGAATTTGTATTTATGCGTATCTATATATACATAAATACAAATATATAATTTTATTGAATTTTTACCTTGAACTTAAGTTTCAATATAATGAAAGACAACTTTATAATTTGTCTATAAAATAAACAGCATCGTAAGTTCACCTGTACTATCATCCAGCCTGCTTATTGGCAGGTATTAATACAATACTGTTCCTCAACAGTTTCAAGCTGAAGGCACATCTGATCAACCACATGAGCGTGCACACGGGCCGCCGCGCGCACTGGTGCGACGTATGCGGCAAATCCTTCTCGGGCGAGTCGGGCCGCAAGCTGCACATGCTGCGCCACGCGGGCCTGCGCCCCTTCCCGTGCCGGGAGTGCGGGCGCCGCTTCCACAGTCGCGGGCTGCTCGCGCGCCACTCGCGGGCGCACTCGGCGCAGCGGCCCTACACCTGCCAAATTTGCGGACTGACTTTCAAATCTTCAGACTCTAGAAGACGCCATGTCAAGGTAAACTAATTATTGTTTTAAGTTTTAAGGGTGGTCTTTTAAAATTCATAGTAACGGAATTTTATAAATACAGTCGAACCCCGTTAATTCGAAATTCGTCATAATTTGAAATCCATCTCTCTGATAATTCGTAATTCAAAATAATTTTTAACAAGTTATTGAAAACTAATATCACCCGTATGAGGTGTCCTTTATGTATTTTGTAGTATCTTTATCTATACTTATTATGTCGCAATGCCTAAAATTGAGGAATTTTATGCATGCTTTCTTCAGTTGGTGGCTTTGATATGTGCGATATGTGCGGATAGTTTTGGTTTGCGCTAATTCCTCATACGTGAATACATTTAAAATTGTTTTTCAGTTTCTTAAAGTCCTCTTCAATTAGATTTTTACTTCTAATAACTGTATTTGCATTGCTAAAATGTTTAACTTTCTTTGGATGAACTTATTACTGACGTATCTTATTATTTCATGCACTTATTGTTTTATTGACAGTTGCACTTGTAAACAATATTTTTATACATCGTATACAAAGACTTTCTGCATACGCACTTCTCATATAAACAGCGTCGCTTCTGTGAGACTTCTGAGACTTTATCGTTCTGAGTCGGAAAAGGGCAGAATCGAAAGTAAAAATTAAAAAGCCTCCCGATAATTGAGTTGTATATTTCCAGATACCGCTGTTATAAGTGTAAACAAACTTTCTAGAAAAACTAACAGTGTAGGTAATGACATCTCACACAATAAGGTATAAATTACTTGACCTGCTGTAAATTCCTTTGGTTTGGAGTTAGCGGTGTCTGGAAATATACAACTCAATTCAAAGATAACTGTAAACATTTTTTGAATCCCTTGAATTTTCAAGGTTCTATTCTTATTTACTTAACAATTTTTTCTTTTAACTGTCACTCCAGGTAGTGCACGAGCGGGCCCTCCACGAATACAAATGCGACTTTGCCGGCTGCACGTCCACGTACTCTGTGAAGAGCAACATGCACCGCCACATGCGCAGCTTCCACTACGGCATGAAGCCGTACCAGTGCCCCGTGTGCAACGGCCGCTTCACCAGCAACTCCTCGCTGGCCAGCCACACCAAGGCCAAGCATACAGCCATCAGGGACCATCACTGTCAGCTGTGCCCCAATCGATTCATAGATCTCAAATCACTCAAGAGACACTTGCGGCAGAAACACTCCAAGAAGGAAGCCAGTTGAGAGAGAGTTTAGCCTAAGGTATCAAATACGTTGTAATGACATTCGAAAATTAATGTTTTTTTAAAAATAGAGTTGTGTGTTCGGCATTCTTTCGGCAGAATTTTGATGTAACACATATTCTGTGTCACATCAAATTCTTACTTTAGGGTGTTTTTTTAAAGGCATTGAACTTTAAAATGACATAAAACACATAAAAATCGTGGTAACGGCCATGGTTTCAGGTTTGTTGTCAACATAATATGATTACGATACAATGATTTTCGGAATAAATTTGCACATTTTGCAAGGGTCGTTCTGGTGTAAGTCTATTCATGGTGAAATGGCAAACCAAACTGAGTAAAAATCAGCTGTCGTATTTACTGCCGCTGGAAAAAGTGTTGTCATTTCGAAAAACAAACCTCTAAAAATATACCCTATATTTAAACATCAATGGCATAAAATTATCTTTCCAATAAAGCCAATACCGTGGCCGTTACCGCGACTTTTATGTATTTTGTGTCATTTTAAAGTTGTATACCTCTTAAAAAACACACAATTAGGTGATTTCACACGGGATGACCATTCATGTGATTTCGATACAACAACGGGTGACGATGCGGCCATTCCGGGAATAAAATTGTTTCATCTTGGACATCAGACATCAACCCTTTTAAGCATTGCCGTGTCCTCTAGATACAGGCGTATAAATTCTGTGTTCCACGATGCTTTTGAAATACCAACAGACAAAACAGCACTTTGACAATTTTAACTATTTCTTAATGTAAAAAGGACCTTGTCAAATGCCTCTCCTAAGGCCCCCACCTTACCCCTTCCAACCCTGTTTAATTATTAATTAATGAATCCGAGCAGTTGGATTTATTAACTTGTGTATAAAGTGATTCTAGTTGAATATTGTATGTGTTAAATTGAGAAACATCAAAAATAAATCTTTGATTTTTCTGTGAGTCTCCCAAACTTTGTTTGTGTTTTTTACTGATTCAGTTTTGTGCGGTCCGAATAACATCTTTTTATTGCCATTTGGCTATTTTGTTCCTGAATTGTGTAGATTATGACGGACGAAAATTGAAAAAAAAATACATGTAGTTGTTTAAAAAAATGTACATTTTGATTTTTAAGAAATCACTGTTTAGAAATGCTCAAATATAAAATAATATTAGGTCCTTACATATGAAATTGACGTTTTGCCGTACTGGCAAATTTGATCTCAAATATCTTCTCTTTGGTTAGGAATTCCAAATCCAAATTTATACAGCTATTTACTCATGTATTTGTGTTTTGAAAATTATAATTCATTTGTTTTTTCCTCAATTGTTTTTTTCTTTGCGTCACTCAGTTTACAAAATGAAAAACTTGAAATATCGCGTTATTTACGAGTACGAGTTCCACCGTGGCACCAGTGCTGCAGAAACGGCTCGAAGGATTAATGATGTGTATGGCGACGGTGCCGCAAAAGAACACACAGTGCGTTTTTGGTTCCAACGTTTTCGTTATGGAAATTTCGACCTGCAGAACAAGCCCCGTGGACGGCCGGAGACCAAAGTTGATAATGAAGAATTGAAGGCTATTTTAGAAGCGGATCCATTGCAAACCACATCCGAGTTAGCTGCAGGCTGCGGTGTTAGTGATAAAACTGTTTTAATCCACTTGAAGCAAATTGGTAAGGTGAAAAAGCTTGAAAGGTGGGTACCTCACCATGCCCAAGCGAAAATTGATTCCAAAAAATTTACTTGTGAGCGTTTGGTGGACTAGTGCTGGTGTCGTTCACTACAGCTTTCTTAAATCTGCCAGACGATTACGGCAGATGTCTATTGTCAGCAACTGCAAACCATGATGGAAAGCTAGCTGCTAAACAACCGAGGCTGGTTAATCGCTCTAGGCCACTGCTGCTTCATGATAACGCTAGACCACACACTGCACAGCAGACGGCTACCAAATTAGAGGAGCTTCAATTGGAATGTCTAAGACATCTACCGTACTCTCCGGACATTGCCCCAACAGATTACCATTTTTTTCGAAATTTGGATAACTTCTTTCAAAGGAAAAAATTCAGCTCCGATGGGGCAGTCCAAACCGCCTTCAAAGATTTTATTGATTCCCGTCCGAATGGTTTTTTTAGTAAAGGGATCGATGAACTACCTATGAGATGGCAAAAGTGCATAGATAGCAATGGTACATACTTTGATTAAATAAATATATTATAATAAAAAAAAATCGGCTTTATGTTCCTCCCATACTAAACGCCAATTTCATATGTAAGGACCTAATATTAAGTTGCAAAAACCAAAGGATGTGAAGTTAAGGCAATTTTGATGTGGAGGGTTGATACAGAGAAACGAGTGAATAATAGTGTCAATACCTGTGAAATAATAACAAATGCAAAGATTATCACACAATTTATCGGTCGAACTGAACAAACGAGTAATGTTTAATACTGAATGCAAAACCAAGGTAATCAATAACAATCAATATATATATATATATGTTTTGCTTGAGGTTTCCGCGAGCGTTATTGTATGTAACAAAATTTGTTACATATATATAAAAAGGAACCGGTGTTTCCCTATCTGCCAATCGCCAACCGCCCTATCGGTGAGTCTAAAAGGTTCCAGAAAAACCTGCTCTAGAAAGTTGGTTCTATAAAATTCCCAAAAGTTCTATTAGGTTCTAAACTGAGTGGCGGAATGTGTCGGTGTGTCTAGAAGGTTCCTGTACATTCGAATTTCTCAAAGGTTCTGGAAGGAGAATGTTCTAGAAGGTTCGCGAAAGTTCTATGATGATCCAAATAGTGTTCTAAAAATCTACGCGTGCAAAGCCGCGCGGGCACAGCCAGTCATTTATATTTTGTAATTATGATTTTATTGAAATGTTACATCAGCTGCACAAATTGGCTGTTTTGCTGATAGAATAATTACAAGCTATATGGTCATGTATCTAGTGGTGTCCAATGTGGTCAACAGAGTCGCTAGTTAATTCTGGTGGTGCTAGAGACCACAGCTTATCTCCTGATAAGCCGCGATCCGTTCTTCGGGTTGGATAGATTACTTGCAGCTGTCTCGTGACACTAAAACGTGGAGTACAGTCGATATCTATTGTACATGATGTTAACTCAATGATGAGGTTCAGCTAAAACGACTATGCATACAGATGCGTGGACATTTAAACATTGTTCCCGGACAGATGTCACCACGCGCTGGCACACATGCTTCCATGTGGTCATTTACGCAAGTGCCTGCCTCTTACAAACCGAGCTCTGATATTCTCACAGATATTACTTATATCAAACATAAAAATCGTATTAATTGCTTACTTTTATTTTTTTAACCTATACTAAAATCGCTACAACTCCGCTTCCTTTGGTATCCGCATCTTTACTTAAAAATCATAAATTTTAGATTTTTAAAAGAATTATTTAATAATTTAGCCAAAATACTATAAAAAGTTAATTGTAAGAAGTAGATTAATCACTGCATTTTGTAAAATTTACTGACCTCAAATTGATAGTGACTAAAACAAAGAAAAAATATTGAAACACATTGAAAATGTATCATTTTCAATATGTTTCACCAGAAATAAATAAATCTATTTCCAATTTCCATATTTTTAAATGTACAGCTGCCATAAAATATTGGCTTGAGTTTCTTTCTCGTTCCCAAGAGAATTCCTCATTTTGTAGCTCCACCATACGAGCAGACCAATCAGTCTTCAAGAGCACTGCAAACTTGGAGATTTAAGAAATACAAATTTTTCATTGATAGACTTAGGAAGCATTCTTTGCACAGCCAGTTAAGTTACCCGCTCTTGACAAGTAAGCTTAAAACTAGTCAATTGTGATCATTGCACAAGATGTGATGACATTGCAGTGATGTGTGGTTGTTGCACAAGATTGAGAAGATGAGTAAGTTAAGAACTCTTTTTGTGTATTGTTTTATTTATAGGCGGGTGAATGCAATATGCAGTAAGATTTTACTTGAAATCTTACAACTCATATATTTTTGTAAATACATATCTCTTTGCTTTTTTAGTTTTCTCATATGAATATGTGATTTTTGTTATTATAGGAGAACCTCATTATTAATTTGAATTTAAAGGGACCCATAAAACCATTTTGAATTATATCCAACCCCGTTAATTCGAAATTCAGGGTACGAACGACCAAATTTTGAAATCGAGATGCAATTGCGAAATTCGAAATGAATCATAAAAGTCATGGAAAAAATGTTAATTTTGTGAAAAACACAGGTATTTTTTGCATATTTCAAGACATCATTTCGAAAATGCAACATGTATTTATTATTCTAATTCAAAGATTGTGCCATTTCTATTAAAGTCTCCGTCATATAGAGATGCCAAAGCATATAGGGTGACCATGGTGTAAAAATGCAAAAATATTTTATTTTATTTTTAACATTACCACATATCTATATAGGTATTTTAAAATCATGTTCATAAATTTAGATTCAGGGTAAAGGACCACTTAAACAAAATAATTCGATTTATGTATTTTATTAGAAAAATAATATAAAAATCAAAATACTCTATATGAAAAAATGTATTGAAAATTGAATATATTATCTAGGAAAAATGACAAAAAATAAAACAAATATTTAAGCGAATCTTAAAAACTATAAGTATGCATCACAATCAGATATGTCATCATTTTCGTTATCAGACACATTAAAAATTAAATTATCATTATCGGTGAAATCGTCAAATGCAATATCCCGCTCCCAATATTGGCGTTCTATTTTGCATACATGACTGCAGATATTACCCCACTCAATGCTAGTGATTAACGACACCTTTTCTTTTACTTATTTTTTGACGGAATTCAATGTCATGTCAACATTTCTAGACCCTACATGTCCCTTTACGATTGACCAAATGTTTTCTATCGCGTTAAGGTCTGGGTGATATGGCGGAAGCCGTAATACGGCATGACCACTATCGATGAACAGCTTGTCGACAGCGAATTCCTTGAAAATGTCTTTATTTAAACATATTAGCCGATATAATTCCGGTTTAAGCATATCATTTGTAAAACAAATATCCTTTTGAGTTAACCACTCTATCATATCGACCTTCTTAGAATTCGATGTCGGTGCTGGATTTACCAACTTGTGGTATGATGCATTGTCAATAACCACCACAGACCTGGGTTCTAGATTGGGGATCAATTTTTCCGTCAACCATTTTTGATAATTAGTAAAGTTCATGTCATCGTGGTAATCACCAGTCGTTTGGTGGGATATATACATAAGTAAGGCTTCCTCTTCCTAATTTCGTAGCCTCAGACATGGTCACCCTATTTTTCTTCGAGCAAGCGCGCGTCGTTCCCCTTCGACAGTTGAAGACATACTAAAAGATTTATTGCGGGTTCTCACGACATGACATTAACCAATCACCGAAGGGATATCTACTAACACATTTACAGAACTGCATATTACACATTTTTTTTGTTTATGTGTTAGTTTTGGCATTCTAAAGTGGCATTCTAAAGTACTCAATATTGACATATTGGAGTTCCACAGGGGAGTGTGCTGGGACCAATTCTCTTTATTTTATACATTTTGGATCTTCATGCTGCTGTCCAGTCCACTGTGAGTTTCTTTGCTGATGACACAAAATATTTCGGTAACCCCCCTTACTGACCATGAGGTGTTACAGAGAGACTTAAATCAATTATCGGAGTGGACAAAGCAGTGGCTCATATGTCTTAATGTTGACAAATGTTGTGTTCTCCATGTTGGCAAGAATAACCCAAATATTGAGTATACCTTAAACGAAAGCCTGATTAAGTCAGTGGTCTCGCAGAAGGATCTGGGTGTTACTATTACCAAGGACTTTAAATGGTGTGAGCACATAGCGAGTGTGGTTAAGAAGGCTAACTCTATTTTGTATTTAGTGAGAAGATCATTCCAACATCTGACAGTACCACTATTCACAACTATTTATAAGACGTATGTGAGGCCTCTCCTCGAATATGCCTCTCAGATCTGGAATCCATATTTTGTTAAAGATATAGTTTTACTGGAAAATGTTCAGAGACGAGCCACAAAATTGCCCTTGGGTCTTAAAAACCTGGAATATGCGGAAAGGCTGAGAGTATTGAAACTGCCCACTCTTCAGGAGCGACGAGCAAGAGGTGACCTCATCGAGACATTCAAGATTCTATCGGGCTACTACAATATTCCTAATATGACAGATATGTTTGCATTTAACACTAATGTGGGCCTTCGAGGACATCATCTGAAGTTGAACAAGTCTCGGTTCTCGTGTAACCCAAGAAAGCATGCATTAAGCAATAGAGTGGTCAATATGTGGAACAGTTTGCCCGAGGATGTTGTGTCTGCAGCCAGTGTCAACCAATTTAAGAATAGGCTGGATATTCAAATGAGAGACAGTGATATGGGCCTATCAGCTTAAGCTGCCTGCCCATTATCAATAATAATAATAATAATAATAATATTTGCTGTTCTCTCTTGCAAAAGAATCAGAAATGTGATCAGTGCATGTGATCAGAAAACTGTTTGTATTTTACAACTTGTAAAAAAATGTTCGTTGTATTCATTTATGGCGCGAGGGTCTAAAAATTATTTCAAATTGCAAATTATCGGGGTTAATCACTTATGAAATTAACATTTTGGGACAGGGTTTCTTTTAAATTTGAATTATGACAAATGAATTATCGGGGTTGGAATTAACGGGGTTTTACTGTATTTGATTATGAAAACTTAATTGTGTGTAGATAATGTTTGTTAAGTATTGATTTCAAATTAAAGAATTTTTACTCCCTTTATATTAACTCGTGACGTCTGCTTGCTTGACGAAAAAACTTTAGATCGATTTTTAATCCTTTTCCCATGATCCAATCGAGCTGAAACTTTGCAAGCAGACTCGTGGCCACGATCAAGAAGATCTATCAAATTTTCGTTAAAAAAATTAATAAATTATTGGATTTTTCAATTTTTTAATGGATCTTTTCATGCAACTTACTAAGTTATATGAAAATATTTCAACGCGTCTGGTAGACACGGAACCTGATTGTGAAACTTGGTTTTTATTATACTCCCTAACTTAAATTACTTAAACCCTTTTTTGGATTAAATAAAAAATAATAAATGTGGATTACTTATACATAAAAGTGTGTAAAAAGATAATTACATACATTCTAAATTCACTTATATTTTATATCGAATAAAGTCCAACATTCACGTTGGACTTTATTCATTGTCATAATGTTGTGTGGATTTATTAATTCATTCATTCTTCAGAATATTTTGAGTTTGTTAAAATTTTTCATGTCACAGAGGGCGGTAATAAAAATACAACTCATACATAGAGCAAGGTGTGCAGAGTTAAGATATACACAACTTTCAAAAATTTGATAGATGTGGTGGTAATCGCGAACGTTAAATTGTGTAAAGTGATGAAGAATTTCCATACCTACTTTCCCATGTAAAAAAATAAATAATGGCTTTGTGCTCTATAAGACGTCTATAATATATGTCTTGATTAATTAATTTTTCAATCAAAATTAATAGATTAATTTAATTCTGAAGTTTGGACAGCCAGCTTTGTGATGTCCTTTGCATTTAATTTAATGCAGTTATTTTTAAAAATGAAGATTATTTATATTTAAAATGGTGTTATTTCAATGTCTAAAATGCTGAAATAATATGAAACCAAAATTATTATTTAATACGGTTTTTAATAAAAATATGTAATAGGTTTTTAATAAACATAAAATCACTATCATTTGACAAAGATATTTTGTTAATCTGAGAATATAGTAGGTATATAAATTATGAAATTCCTGACTACATTATAAGGTACATATATTAATTATATAATTGTATATATATATACATATATACCTAAGGTGTTTTTGTTTTTAGTTATTTATTTGACTGAATATGTCTTGTCTTTACAGGGTGTCGAACGTTGTAGCGAGTATCAATTCTTTACACTTTGGGTGAAATTTTAACAGTTACGGAGATATCAAAGTTTGCATTTTCTTCTCAATATTTCTTACATATCTTTTATGAAACGTTAGACTATCATGAAAGTAGTTTATATTGAATATCAAAAATTCATTCGCTTTCAAGGAAGCACTCGAAATCTATAAGCACCCGATAAATATTAATAGAAATGATGGTCTCAAATTAAAAACATACGTTAAACATTAAAACATTAAAAATATCAAGCACTTCAAAATCCCAGTCCCAGATTCCGCAGAGATAGTGATCAGACAATGGATAAAATATTCACACAACACAAGACAACACATGATTCCGACACGGTATTGCCACGTAATTTTGAAAGGAAAATTTTGAGGCGTATCTTCGGACCGGTTCTAGAAAATGGACTTTGGCGCAGACGTTACAACAATGAGCTCTATACTCTATTTAAGGAGCCAAACGTCACAAAATTTATAAAACTGGGAAGACTTCGGTGGCTGGGTCATGTGGAGAGAATGTCCGAGCATCAAGCACCAAAGTCCCTGCTAAACTAAGGCCAACAGGGCGAAGGAGCTTAGGAAGGCCAAAACTAAGATGGAGTGACAACGTCCTCAAAGATATCTCTGCCTTAGACCTTCGAAACTGGAGAGAGCTGGCACTAGACCGAGATGAGTAGAGGAAAATTATTGAGGAGGCCAAGACCCACCAAGGGTTGTAGTGCCAAAAATGATGATGATGATGATTGCCACGTAACACAAACACCAAGCTTTCGACACGGTATTGCAAGTCAATACTTAACCACAACCCAACACTCACAATGACACATCATCCCTGATAGTGGACCCTGCAATGGAATCCGAAACGTCGGCCAGAAAGGTCGTAAAAACACTGCGTAATACACCAGAAGACAAAAAAAAATATCAAAACCTTACAGAAATTTGAAAAATATTTTTATCACAAGTTTTTTGTCATTTTATTTGACTTGTATTAAAGCCAATGAATTTTTAATATTCTGTATGGGTTACCGTAATGAGAGACCAACCTTTTAAAAAAAATAAGTCAAATATTGAAAAAAAAATGCAAATTATGATGTCGCTTATCTCAGTAACCGTCGACGTTTTAACCAAAGTGCAAAGAATATTTTCTATTCAAAATTGAACGAAGAAGACTTTCCCAAAAGTTTTTGCTACTAGCTACGAGACACCTGTATACAGGTGTCTCATAGCTAGTGGCAAAAACTTTACAGGTAGATTTCTGCCTTGATTATGAGTTGAAAATGTTCAAGCAACCATGATCTAATATCAATAGTTATAGAGATATGCAATATGAAGAATTTCAAAGAGAAAAAACATAGATTTTCAATATTTCTGACTATTTTTTGCAGAAAGATGAACTATCATATAGTAACTTATATGAGTCATGAAAAATTCATTCACTTTAATTAATACAAGTCGAATAAAATGATAAATCTCTTGCGAAAATTAAAAACATATTTTTTTTAAAAGGTTTTTAACATTTTATTTGAGTTGTTAATTGTTGAATTACAGATCATTACAACGCTTTTCGACGCATTATTGAGGCAGGAATCCACCTGTAAAGTTTTTGCTACTAGCTATGAGACACCTATATGTTAACGTACTATGCTATGAAAGAATGCCAATAAATTTGTCAATATTCAGTGGGAATATAGATTTCGCATGTGGTGACATTTTATTTTTGAGTTTGATTTGTTGCAAAGTTGACATTTTTGACGAGTTAATAAAATTTGTTGTAGAATGTGTGTAATTGAAAACTTTTTTAAGTAAGCCATACGTGTTTTGCATTTTTAATGCTTTAGTGAAATTGCCACCTAGATTATTTCTTGTAAATAAAATAAATATTGTATGATACACAGTAACAAGCTGTGTAAGGGCCGGTTGTTTCAAGTTGGATTAAAGTAAGCGTTCTTTTAAAGCACAGATTTTTACGTTCTCCACCGTTTAGACAATCCGTTTTCGTAAAAATCTATGCTTTAATCGACCGCTTACTTTGATCGAACTTGAAACAACCGGGCCTAAGTCACCTCAAGTTTTGTGTATTTTGAGAGATGTGTATTATTTATCAAACCATTGAATTGTTGATGTTTTTAAATAAAGATTGTTTTAAATGTTATCTTTACCAAATTAGAGAATTTTTAAATATAAATAAATTACTTATTATGATTGTTTTATTGTTATTTATGATTCTGCACTCTAATGGGTCTATGAAGAATGCCATACATTTTGTTTTCACTACGGATATGATCATATTATACTTTGTAAACTGGGAAAATATTCCTTTGTATGATGTGCACATTTTTCGCTGCATCCTACAGTTTCACTCTCAATGTGTCTAAAGTACAACTTCAAAAAATATAATCTGTACAATTTGGTTACATACTCGAACACTTAAAAATTGCCTAATAGGATGGCATTTATCAGTGCCAAATAACAGCTTTCTGTATAATTTTAATCACAAGACATTATCTTCCAACCAAAGTTAAGAACTTTGGTAGATTAGGTAAGGATTAATTATTGTGATTGTTGATCATTGTCAAACTGACAATAAAATCTACTTCAGCGGCTTCATAGAACTTTGAAATCCATGGACGAAGTCACAATACATACCTGTTGATTTCTAAGTGTTCAAAAAAGTTACCAAAACAAATGTTCATTTATGCTTCATCGAATGTTAAATACAATACCTACTCATATGTCTTCACTCTGTAGCCATGTCTCATGCATCGTGCCTGGTATCTGAATGCGACTAGTGATGTAAGTAATAAAAGGCTCCAAATATTTTTCAATAAACGTCACATTTATTGTTTTTAATAAATATAATTTTATAGACAGAAGACTCACTTTTACAACTAGAATCATAACATCAACTGTCTTGTTCAAACAGACACTAAAAATAATGAATGCAAGGAAATTTACAGAAGTTCAGATCTATCGCCTGAGATAAAATAAATTCAATGCAAATTTTTTATTCTAGTCAGCTAATCAGCTTTCCAAAATGGTTGATTATTAATACTCTGGGTAAGTCCTATATGGTTCTATGAAAGATTGTCACCTATAAGACAAAGGACAGTAAAATGAAGAATGTTTTTAAACAGGTCTTACTGAAGAATAATTAATTAATGATGAATAAGTCTCTTGAGTTTTATAATAACTAACATTGTGACTTTTGAAATATATTCACAGGCCCGACAAAAGAAATTATAGGACAGAGTACTTTGCTAGTTTTCGGGTGTCCCTTAGATATTGACGGTCCGGTCCTTACATATACTGTTGAATCTGCAAAAATTAGATTTTCATTCTACTGTCTTAAACTATCCGATTTACTCTATATTTCCCGATAATGATAAAAAAAAAGTTTAATTTTCCTCTGTATTTGCTTTTTTTTGTAAATAATTCAAACAACCGCTTGCAGATTCAACAGAATACATAGGGACTGTCGGTATGTTCAAAATTGTGTTATAATAGGAAGAGCGCAGAACGAACTTGGGCATCTTGGAAGAAGCAGACATTCCCAGTGCTGAAACTACTCTCCTGAAGCATCAACTACGATGGGCAGGTCATTGAGTGTGCACGGCTGAGATGCGGCTCCCCAAACCGAAAGGTGAGCCGAAAAAAGATACAAACACACCCTGAAGGCAAACTTGAGCAGTTGTGGGATAGATCCTGATAACTGGAAAATCGCAGCCCATGATCGAAAAGTGAACTGGGAAACACTCGAACATTAAAATACCTAGGTACTACAACTTTTTTCAAACCATTTTGTGGTAAAACAAAATCTACAGCATTTGCTGTGAGTGGGAAAAGATTTGAATTGCGACAAAGGCAAGTGAAGAAGATAGACAACTGAGCTTTATTTACGTAAAAAACATTTTTATTCCATAATGTTGCCGGGCCTGTATTTTCAGGGATATTTTAAGATAATACATAGTTAACCAGAGAAATTGGCTTACCATCTGCCGGTGAACATCTCTTAGTAGTGAGCGAGCGCTCAATGCAAATATAATGTCAAGTATTTAAAAAATACTAAATATTTTTCCCTCCTTTAAAAGATATGTACAATATAAAATAAATTTTCAAAATAGAAAAATAAATTTGATTTCAATAATAGTGCACATACATAAAAACAATAGAACCTCGTTAATTCTAAATTCAAGGTACAAAAAAAAAATTGCGATGCGATTGCGAAATTTGACAAAAATCGTAAACTCATGAAAAGAGCCATTCATTTTGTGAAAAATGTCCATATTAATGCTTATTTCCAGAAATCATTTTGAAAACACAATATTAATTATTCTAATTTATTTTATTTTACTTAAGTATCCGATTTTGATACTTAAGAATCCGAAAAAATGTATTGATTTATAGCGCAAAGGGCTAAAAATTATGTTGAATTACGAATTACCGGGGTTTTCGAATAATCTGAATTAATCTACTTGAAGAAATTTTGGGACTTTTCAAATTATGTCAAATTTCGGTTCGAATTAACGTGGTTTTATTGTATTTAAAAAGTGCTTAATATTTTTCCCTCCTTTAAAAAGAAATGTACAATATAATATTTATTTTCACAAAAATAAAAATGAATTTGATATCAATACATAAATATACAATTTATGACATATCTTTGATCATAATAAAAAAAAACTGAATAGCTGCAAGAAATTTCACAAATTTAGGGCAAATACAACATTAGTGAAATGGCAAGAATAAAGAAAAATTATACACATTCATGAAATTTTAAAATCACAGCTTTTTTGCGACAATGTTTAGTATTCACAACATTTCAATTCGTTTGACATTTCCAACTGTACATGGGTCACATGTAATACTTACTGACTATGTAATACATATTATACATCAGGTCATTCAGAAAATTATACCATTTTGATCATTCTTTACTAGGAAATATTTATCAACTTGTTTTTGTTTGACAATCGGCTACATTTATTCATTGAGTCGGGCATTTGATTCGCATTGCTTTAATCTTTAATTTAGAGTTAAGGGGTCACACCATCTGGGAGAGTAAAATTTAGGTAGATTTTTTTTTTGTTTGCATTTTTTAAACAAAACGTAAAATGGCCACGTTACGTCTATTTCCGTAGAACTCTTCCTCCGTGACTGACGGGCAAGTTTCGCTGGTGCACGTTTCTTGGAGACAAAAATGAAATGAAATATCTACAATGGGGCATATCGGCTTTCGAAAAAAGTTTTTTTCAAAATTTAGAGCGGTTTAAACTATTGTCTTTAACAAATGATCTATCGTATAAAACAAATGTGCTACATCATAGGTATTTCATTTTTCAATAAGTATGTGATATTCTTTTCTGTCTCGGACAAACGTGCAACGGAGAATGTTGCATCTCTGTCTGCTCCACGGGAATGGACATGATGCAGCCAATTTTTTCTCAATATTTCTGAATTATTTTCCGCAATACATTAAACTATTACTACTGTAACTTATATGGAGTAACATCAATTTATTCCCTTTAACACAGGTTAGATTTTCTGCAATGTTTTAATCATTGTATTTGATTTGTATCAAAGTGAATGAATTTTTAATACCCAATATAAATTACTTTCATGACTGTTTTACGAAAGACAAGTTGGAAATATCGAAAAAAATGTAAACTTTAGTGTCGCTAATCATATCTGTCGACATTTCATCCAAAGTGTAAAGAATATTTCCAATTCAAAATTGAATGAAGCATGGGACACCCTGTGTACGAAGGTTAAAATGTGTCATTATTTTCAAAACTACCTAATGTATCAATATGATAAAATAAATTTCACTAGTTAATAGAAATCAATGTCAAACTTTAATGACATTTTTACATATGGAGTGCATGTTGCTGATTATACAGACATATACAGGGTGTAACAAAGCTAGTCCACAATACTTTACAGGTGGATTCCTACCTCGATTAGGAGTTCAAAATGTTTTAGCAACCTCGATAGTTATGGAGTTATGCAATATCAAAGTCAACATTTTTTTTCAATATTTCTGACTTATATTTTACAAAGCATTGAACTATCATTAGGGTAACTTATATCGATTACGAAAAATTATTTTTTTTCAATACAAGTTAAATAAAATGATAAAAACCTTCCAATTAAAATTGAAAAACATTCCTATTGGAATTGGAAAGCTTTTATAATTTTATTTGACTTGTATAAAAGGGAATGATTTTTTTTCAATATAATGTATTGTAATGATAGTCCAATGCTTTACAAAAAGTAAGACAAATATCGAAAAAAAAAAAAAATTGATGTCACATATCTCCATAATATTGATGTTAGGCCATGGTTACCCAAATGTTTTTGACTCGTAATTAAAGTAGGAATCTACCTGTAAAGTATTGTGGATTAGTTCTGTTACACCCTGTATATTTTTCTTGCATCCGAAAAACACAAAATAAAAATAATTCAAGTATTCAGTTCTTTGCCAACATAAATGAATATGTACCAATAATATGTTTGTTGATAATAAATTTAAAGACATAAAATAGTGATATTGACTCCTCGTAATTAAAGTACTAAAACAAAGTCATTTTTAATTGTTCTATTTTGTTAAGTTTTGTTGTTGTGTGATGTGATAGTTAGATGCTATATTCTCGGAATTACTTTATGGAATGGAAAAAAAAAAGATAAAACGATTCAAATAATTAGAGACGTGGATCTACAGAAGAATTGTTAAATAAAGCTGGATAAATAAAAATGCATCAAGTACACGGAAAACGCTAGAAAAACTAAAAATGACTCAATTGTTAATTACAATGGAGTAGAACCTTGTTAATTCAAAATTCAAGGGACCAATTATGCGGAACCCCATTAATTGAAAATTCAAGAAAACAAAAAAAAACTGATGCGATTGTGAAATTCGCCAAATATCGTAAAACTTGTGAAAAGAGCCGTTAATTTCATGAAATCATTTTGCAAAAGCAATATTTATTATATACAATAATATATAAATATGTGAAATAATAAGATAACTTGGTAATTACTTCTTCCAAAGAAAATTAAGCGAACAAAGTTATTAGAAAAAAGTATCAAACTAAAGAGAACTTTAAAAAAGCAAAAAACAATTTCTAATGCATCCAAGTTTGCGAAATTAGCGTTCACATTAATAGTTTATTCAACTAGTTTAAAAAATTGAATCATGTGACTTGAAATGTATTAATTTATGACGCAAGCATTTAAAAATTATTTCAAATAACAAATTATCTTAATTAATCAACTATGAAATTAATACTTTGGGTCTTGTGTGTTCTAAAATTTTTGAATCAAAAAGGTTTTACTGTCATTTACGTAGGAGAGATGAATACATGTGCATGGATTTAAATCCACAATGTTGGCCACACTGAAAACACGGGTCTTTTAGATATGTGAAAAATTCTAGAAAGCTCACAATGGTGACGGCTTCCGGGTCCAGCTCGAACGCCAGCCTTGCCTATACATCCCCATTAGCGGAAATGAATGAAGGAATTGAATGTGAACTGTTTATGATTAGTTAACATAAATAAAGTGTAGTTGAAAATTTGTCTGAAAGAAATTTATATATATAAATGTTTGGCATCTTATTCTTTCCATCAAGTCTCCGCCCTCTTACAAAATACACATGTCATTGTGAAAAATACGTAAAAAAAAAACTTTTCTTAAACTAAAATATAAAACGGTTTGGGAATCTTCCATCTTAAGAAAAATATAATAGTCGGATGGAGGAGGTCCACAGGAAGTATACAAACAATGTATACAAATCACAGATTAAACTAAAATTAACTTAACAAATAATATATGTACTGATAACAACTAAAAAATTACAATACTTGGGAGGGATCGGGCGGCAATTTATTTGAAAATAAAATACTTTACATTAATAAGCTTTCGGTCGCATTTGCCAAATTACAGAACCCACAAAGCTTGGCTATTACGCTGAAGCAATATCAGACACGCAGACCAAAACGACCGGAAAACTATACAAAAGTATGCACATATGTATTATGATATGTCATTTGGTGGTGGAATCTTTCAAATCAAATTAATATTGAATTTATTTAATACATTTGTCATAATTTGTGACAAGTATTGAAAGTTGTAAACAATTATCAAACCATATTTTGCTCTAAAAGAATACTTAACATTGTTGAAAATACAAAGTATTGTATGTATGTTAAAAAAAATTATTGTTTTTATTGTTGGCTTATGTTATGGTCTGGTGGTACTAACTTTTCCCACAAAATGTCCTGTTTCTCCTCGAAACGGTGGATTCATATTAGTTAAATTACCAAACGTAACCTAAGTTTGAAATTAAACAATTTTTATTGCTCTTCTGAAAAGTTGCATTTTCAATTTTTTGTCGTTTTGTTATTGCTGCAACAATATAATATCTCAAAAGTCATTTTACAAAATATAGTGGACAACATAACGTTATATAATCGGTTTATATAACATAGCATTATAAAATTAATTATCTAATGCATCTCCCAAATAAATAAGTAAAAATTTCTATAAAAAGAGGAATACATTAATTTTTTAAAGTGCATTATTTGTCAAATGAATTTTTAAATTAAGTATAAGTAATATCACATCGGAAGGATTTACATAAATTGGCAAAAATATTGATAATCCTCCGCCGTTCACAAATGGGAGTTAGGTTGGAATCGTTATACCTAAGGTCACAACACCAATTAAAAACATTCATATACTGATTACGGTTGGCAGAGACAGAGACATGTAGAATGTCAGGGAGATGGGGGTCTACGCCTAGAGAGTTTTTAAAGCTTACAACACTAACAATCTCGTCCACCATCTTGTTCGGAGTTGCCGCAGAGAAAGAGGAACAAATATTGTAACCGCAATACCACAGATGACCTAATACTAACAAACATGTACATTTTGAGTAAACATAACACAAATGATGAAATATAATTGTATTTTGTTTCATTTTGCTACTATGAATACTTGAAAAATAACGTAAAAAAGAGATATAATGTCGAAAATACATAGATACTCTTACAAGAAAAAGATTCACAAATTTGTTAATAAATAAAATAAATTGCATAGCTACAATGTATAGAAATAACCTGGTAAACTTGAAAACATTCAAAATTAATGTGATAAAAAAATAAAAAGAGTCCCGTACAGCGACGCAGTAAACGGGCACAGATTCTCCATCCCTACGTTCAAAATTCAAAATTGTAATAATTTCTTTATCTATCAATTTTTTTTCACTACGTCTATAATTCAAATAAAAGCAATCCAGAATACTGACAAATTCTGGCTGAGATCGCCGATAATCTAAATAGCCGATAAACATATAAAAAAAGAATGTATTTAGTAAATTACTCGCTAAGTGTGTAGACTTATCTGTTAATGAAAGAAAATTCAGTGCTAGAATATTTTTGGTTAAGTGCAGACTTACTGCTGTAGATAAATACATATATAAAATGCACATTAAATACATGAATACGTTATCATAGACAATCAGGACATTAGACATATTCAGTGTCATGTTGAGAATTGTAATACTTAACAATACGTCTATGGAGACATTCATTATCTTTGAGAGAAGAGAACTTACGAACTTAAGAAAGACTAGAATTGTTGGAAAAAATAATACAACTTTGATGAGATTAAAATTAATATTGATGAGGAACAACTTGAGAATAGGTGATATCAACATAGAAACAGTCAAATGATAAATCAAAAATGTGCAAGTCAAATTAGAGACTTTAATTTTTGAAGGAAACCTATTACTGATAATGAGATATAAGCAAAATACATACATTGTTGAAAAACAAATCAAATAAAATTGAATAATTTTCAACATAACAACATTTAATCCGAATGAGAAATAAAATAAAGAAATGAGTATTACGACACTGAAATAAATAAATGCAAATAGTTGCATTTCACACGGGCAAAAATTATAAACAGTAGGATCGGAGAGCACGCTCCTCAAGCGTGACGAGACCGTGCAGCTCGCTCCGACATAGTTTACACAAATCAACACAGAGTCAGTCTCACATAAAATAAACAGTCCGCACGAGCATTCCGCGCCGACAACGGGAACCACGGACCGTGAAACAAAACACCCGATCGTGCACAAAACAAACTGTCTCAAAACAAAACCAAAACATTGAATCACATTCGAAATGATGACAGTTAAAAGCAGTCTACAAATGAATACAGAAAACAGCGCATGGGGAACGTAAACAACTACACATCGACGCTCTGGCGAGGTCAAACAAACATAAAGTTTACCCGGGACGACACATAATGTACCACGGTCGATCAAAGCAAAATGTCCGACACGAGACGACAGGGTCGTTAGGGAAGGGGGTTAAGGGGGGCAATGCGGTTTCTTGGGTTTCTTCAGCGTCGCCTCGTCGTCGGTGCCGGACTTGGAGACTTCGGTGTAGCGCTCCCCTTTGAGCGAGACGATTTTGTTGTCTCGGTAACGGACCATCTTCTTGGGTTCCATCTTGGGAGCCAAGGGCTTGTGCTCTTTGGAATCGGAGCTCTTGTCCACATAGGAGTATCTGAAAGTTTGTCATCACCGTCATCAACCATCCGTCATCATCCTATTGTGTTGTAAAAACTATTTTGTAGTTATTAACCTGCCTTGTGATATAATATAGTAATAAAACAATAAAAAATGTAAGCTTTGTCTGTCCCGGCGCAGATAATGCTCACGAGACAAGTATAGAACAATATGAATTACATACATAACTAAATTCCATACAGTCAAGGAGTTTAACCCTTATTAGGGTTAAACTTTATCAGGGTTATTGAGTAGGAAGCCAGCGACCGCCAGACTTATAGTATCAAACCTGAAATATTTCCTGTAAATGTACACTGTAGTAGGTATGAAGTTTCGAATATTATGACATTTAAGTTCGAGGGATTTCGGCACGTAACAGAAAACACATGTACAAAAAAATGTGTAAGTGAAACGTTAAACTATAAGATATTAGGAAATATAAGAACAAGAAGCATGACTTTTCTAAGCATATATTTTGAAAAGAAACCAAAATAAGAGATATATTTCGTAATATTCATATCGCAATAATTAACATATTATTCAGATTTTAATTTTTCATAAAATTCCGCCAGATAAATATTTCATTTTAAATTTTTTTCCAAATATACGTTTAAATAAAAGTCACGTTTCTTGTTCTCACTGCACGTGCTAGGGTAATATTGTTAAATAGTGGCCTGAACAACATCTATACTTAAAGGCAGCAATGTCCACTATTCGGTAGCAAATACAACAATATCCATATTTAAAAGTAAAATATGTACTTATTTATACACATAAACAAAAGGAAATCTGAAGTTGCGATTGTTTCTAATATCTTAATTCCAATAAGATATTAGAAACAATTGGGTTTCACAGATTTCCGAGAAATTTCCTTGATTAGTGACCGGTTTTTACTATTTATCTCAGGAACACCTCAGTGGGATATTGCTGCCTTTGCTTTTATACTCCTCATTTGAATACAGTAGAACTTTGTTAGTTTGAAATTCAAGGGATCCAAAAAAACGTTTCGAACTACGCGGAACCCCTTTAATTAGAAATCAGAGGTAAAAAAAAAATTTGCGATGCGATTGCGAAATTCGCGAAAAATCGTGAAACTCATGAAAAAGCCATTCATTTTGTAAAAACGTTTGTATTTTTGCATATTTTGAGAAATCATTTCTATAACGCAATATTTATTATGCTAATACAAAGATCGCGACGTTTCTATTACTAAAGTACCCGATATATAACAAAATATTTTTTTCAATTTTTTCAAATTTCAAATTATGTTAACTAAAATGTATTGATTTATGGCGTAAGGGGCTAAAATTTATTTCGAATTACGAATTACCGGGGTTTCTGAATTATCACGGATAATCTCCTGTGAGATTAAGGACTTGTGGGTTTTAAAAATTTCGGGGTTCGAATTAATAGGGTTTTATTATTAATATTTAAAACATTAACTTTGTGGTTAGATATTATAACAGAATGTTAGTTAACTTAGTAAAAACCACTACCAGATTTAAGGTCTACCGATTTAGAGACGTCTCAGTCTCTTCGTCAGGACCAACATTACACTACTATGTTCACAACACTATACACCACAACCATAGTATTGTTAAACTTTCACCAATATTTATCACATCCGTGTTAATCTTGTCAGAGACAAGCATGCACAGCTTGCCTACATATATACAGAACAATCAGGAATCTAACGGGAGAGAGTGAGAGTGGGGAAAGTGAGAGGGGGCGGGGTCTAAAGTGGGTGTTGCCAAATGAGGTGGTTTGCAAATTTGGAAAAATTGTTGTTATTAAATTCCCTCTCTCACTCTCTCCCCTCTCACTCTCCCCCATTAGATTCCTGATTGTTCTATAGGCTAGTCAGTGCATGCTTGTCTCTGACAAGATTAACACGCATGTGATAAATATTGGTGAAAGTTTAACAATCCTATGGTTGTTGTGTATAGTGTTGTGAACATAGTAGTGTAGTGTTGGTCCTGACGAAGAGACGGGTACGTCTCGAAACCGGTAGGCCTTAAATCTGGTATTGGTTTTTACTAAGTTAACTAACATTCTATTAATAGGTTTTTACTTATATCAGTTTTATTAATCTTAAAAAATACTGCAACAATAAATAAGTGGATCCGGCATACAAACTTCTTTCTTAGATGCATGCAAATGCCAAAGAATTGGCACAATATAACCATGGCATTTTGTCTGAACATCCTTATCTTCCATGAGTCAACTGACAACAACAGACATGACTATAAGCTTGGACTTCTGAGGCATGAGCCAACGAGAGCCTAATGCGATGGACTGGTTAAATTTAAGTTCCGTATAAACAGCCGCACCTGTTGATGATGCGATTCTTGAGCTCGTGATCGTTGAGTGTGTGGTGCGCTCGCGGCGGAGGCGGGGGTAATGTGGAGGCCGCGCGCGCCTGCCCGCTCTCCCGGCGATGCAGCACGAGCCCGGCAGCACGCTCGATGTCCCCCATCGCGATGCTCACACACTGCTGTATCTGATTACGAGACAAAAATTATTAAATAGGCATGATAATTACAGTATTAAAGAATAATTAATTTTAGAGAAGAAAATATTTTGAAAGGATTCTAAAAAATCATCCAGTTTCAATATACTCGTTGAGATCAATAAGATTTTCAATAAAATAAAAAGTATAAAATTCTGCAATCGGCCATTTTAACAGAAACATCGGTCAGAGCGAATGATGTCACGCCTAAGTAACCATCACCGTGTCTCTTGAACTGTTCTCATAGGCACAATGCAATGTATACTTAGGCTTGATATCACGTGGACACCATGACACCAGTGGGTGTTTTCGCGCAAAATTAGAATTAGATAGATGAAAATGCAATTATTTGCATACAAACCTATTATATCATGCCTATTATATATGTCTTACAGAGACAAAGCTATTTATATGAGAAAGCATTCATGGATGTCTTTATTGGGGGGTCTTTACAGGGCTTACGACCTGTCGTGGCTGGATTAAGTGATCACTTTACACAAAGCAACATTCACCAATTCTACCCAAGAACTACCATACATATATAATACATATATACATACATATATACATATATATATATATATATATTATTAAACATATTTTTCATTTATTTAAGGAACGAGTCCCGTAATATTTAATACGAAATAAATAAATGAAATAAAGAGAAACACACAAATATCAAATAATAAAACTGAAAAATTAAATGCTGGAACCTGGATTCGAACCACGGACCTCTGTGTTTCGCGCACAGCATGTTATCAATTTCACTATCCCAGCGACTTAACAAGTCGTCAATATTTGATAGTTATATGTTTCTCTTTGAATTATTAATTCACTTATTTATATTATTCCATTTTTGTTCGGGAAGTAATCGACTTCAGTTTTATTATTTGATATTTGTGTGTTTCTCTTTATTTCATTTATTTATTTCGTATTAAATATTACGGGACTCGTTCCTTAAATAAATGAAAAATATGTTTAATAATATATATACTCTATTTGCAGTTTAACAAAGAATACTTCCATTGTTCGGAAATCGACTAGCGAGAAGACGATATATATATATATATATATATAATGTTGTATATTTGTTTATTATGTGTTTTATTTTTTAATTTAACTTCTCTGTTTTAAAATTTTGGCGGATTCAGGGAAAAATGTTTATTGCACTTGAGTGATCACTTAAGCTAGTCATACGATAGGTGGTAAGTCCTGTGGGCACACAAAAAGACTTTCCCATATAAAAAAGTAGCTTTAACCCTATGAGACATCCATAATATATCCGGATTATAGTAATCCTTTTGATGGGGGATATACCTCGATGGGACAAGTGTTGGGGAACATGTCCTGGAGAATCTGGCACTGGGTGGGGTACACCGAGGCAGCCGGAGCTATCCTCGCACCTCCACCGCCTCCGTCGGAGCTCTCCGAGTTAGAGTGAGACCTGAATATATAACAAAAACATGGTGTTTGAACAGTAAGACTGGAAACATATCAAAAGTATAATCAAATTTATTGAAAATCAACATGAACTCTCTTTCTCTCTGTGATGGTGCCAGAGCCCGAATGGAGATACTGCATTTCAATATTATGTGTCCCGTATTTTACCATTTTTAGGTGTTTGTTCACAACTCCCTTCTCCTTTCCCCCTTTTGTTAATTTTTATGTTTTTCACCCAATTTAATTGTGGACAAGGAATATACGTTGGTTCATGTCTATTTATGTTGGTGGTCTGTGATATTATATTAGAGTATAAATACATTATATACAATGACAAAATGCCACCACCACACGTGGGTCGGAATTAGGAAAGAAATATTTTTCCTTTCCCAATCTCCGCCGATGATGATCGATTCTGACACCCGAAATATGAAAAAAACAAACCAAAACTGGCTACGTACACAGCTGACAAATTGTACTTACAGAGTTCCTCTTAGTATATCGAGTGCGGATACGATATCCAATTCTCCCGGCTTTGTCGAATCAGAAACAGATCGATCTGTCTATTCCGAACTGATATACCTCGGATATTGTGACCACACGAAAAAGAATGTCAATTCTTAGTAAAAAAGACACCGGCACAATGCGCTTCCAACTGTCAACTGGTCAGATTTATTAAAGTTTTAAATCCTTGCTAACGATTGGCGTAGAACATGTCAGAACTTCATCATTTCGCGGCCAGCGGTCACGAAATACATTATATCTTTACATACTGGTAAATGTTTTTACCGTTAACGTCCAATCCAAAATTAAATTAGCAATCAGATTTTGCACTAATATATAATGAAATTTTATTAAAAAATTACTCCACCTAATTACAATCGATGGATTGAAGATTGTGTCAATTTTGAATGGAGCCATTGATTTTCAGATTGCAGCCATTGAAATTTAAGATAGAACAATTAATAGATAGATAAGATAGTAACAAGAATGTTCTTAGGTTTTCAAGGCAACTCAGAATCTTCAGATTAGTATTTTCTGGGGTATTACGCTGTGTTATTACGACCCTTCCGGTCGACGTTCTGAAACGTCGGCCGGAAAGGTCGTAATAACAGGCGTAATACCCCAGAAAACACAAACCTGAAAATAGTAACAAGTAAATCAAAAAAAATTTTGAAGATTTGCTTTTATACGCTCTTTTGCATATTCGTAATCGATTTTTTAATACCACCCATGCAGGATCCAAATATTAAACACATTCTTTTAAAGTTTAAAACAAATTTTTAAACGGCATGTTCTTCAGCTGTTTCTGCGGTTCTTGCTTGCGATTATTAATTTTAATCGAAAGAATGGCCGAATCATGTCGAAAATGATTTAATAATGTATAGTCATCCACTTCATGTAAATGTTGAAAGTTTCAGAGCTCTGGCTAGTCAGGAAGTTGATGAAAAAATAAATAAATCAATAAAGAGTTTTAATAAAAGCACGTAAAAAGCAGCTAATACGACAAAGGTATACCTTCATTTTTATTACCTGGGCGTTATGGTTGGCAACATTTCGCTCAAGCTCTGCAGGGTCAGGCTAATTCTTTCAGCTTCGTCGCCATTTCTATCTGTCACTGTAAAACGCAACAGATTTTTACAATTATTATTCTACGAATTTTTACGATTATAATTGGATCTAGTTTATCCAAGCCTCTAGCAGTAAACCACAATTTTTACAGTACAATTCATTAATCAAAAACAGCTGTAAATAGCAGCGCATGCATTGAGAGATATTTGGAAAGATCTGGAACGAAACACAGAAAATCTGTTAGTGACAAATAGACTAACCAGTCATATCGGCACCGTGATCCGATAACACTGCGATGATATATTTACATACTTGGTTTGCAAATTATCTGTGCCGCGATCCGAACAAAGATCTGTCAGAATGGCGAGGAGAATTTGACGTGAAAGAAATGAAAAAAGGGATAGGGGAGATTGACTAAAAATCTATATATCGCTGCGTATCATAAATGACAGCCAATTTCAAAATTCTTTATTTTTCTTTAAGAACATAACTACTATGTTTATCACAAATGAATTTTGTTATTTTTATATAGATCTGTGAATATTGAAGAATGTCAAATCCCTAATATTTGTTACAAACAAAAAGAATATTTATAAAAGGAATTAAAAAAATTAAAAAAAAATATTTTTAGGCATTTCTAGTGTATACGTTAAATAATTCGGATGAATGTCGTATATATAAAAAAATACTGCTTAATATTTTACATTAAAAATGTACAGGTAAAGTACACCATAATCCATTCAAATATATGAAAGAAACCGATTCAACTTCCAAAAATTTGATAATGTGTGGATGTTCTTACGGTGGAATCAGTGAAAGTTGCACTGTGTAAAGTGATCACTTAAGTCAGTTCATGTAGTAAACCCTGAGCCACCCTATAAAGAAATCCACACTTGTTTCCCGTATAATTAACTTTGTCTCCGTTAGACTTCTGTAATTTAACTTAATCAAAAAGAATATCGTTAAAACATTGCTGACGGTCTGAACAAAAGATCAAGATCTTCCTTCCATAGTCAAGATAGACGTTTTTGCACACCAATGTGAAAAGGAAGTTTAATACATTCACCTACACATTCAACTACAAGAAACTTCGACTTGTCTTTTTTTCTTATGTGGCTGTTATAGTCATGTTATAATTCAACAATGAAAATAAATTAGCACCGACTAAAATTATTTTTTATACCTTGTTATAACTTGTTTTGTAAATTTAAGCAATAAAAAATTAAAAACAATTTGATGGCCTGTTCTGTTTCAATAGAATATGAATGAAATGAGCATAAAATAGAGTATGAAATGCTCTGAAAGAAGAAAGAAGAAGAAAGAAATGAAATGAAATGCTCAAATGCCCAATGAAATAGATACTGACAGGATGCACCGAGTCAGCAATTTTTTTATTAAAGTTTTTAAGTATACGTTTAACTCATTGATATCAAATGTTACAAAGTGGGTGCTCAAAAGACGGTTCTGTATGATACATAATTTTTTTTTTTAAAATCCGAAACGATTCTACGAATTGGACTTCTTCAAAGATTTCATACATCTTTAAATGTGTTTATCTCGGAACTTGGTTTTATGACTTGATGCCTTCTGTCAGTATACCCTCGATATGTTAACCCTTAGCACTCAAGTGCCGCCATAGAGGCGGCATGCATGGTTTGCCGTATTACTCGAGAGTGCAGCCACTATGGCGGCAAGAAAATAGTGTCTTATTTCTCAATATTTTTAATATATTGTGTTTTTTGATATCAGTATAATTTAACCAGAATCAAATTAGTACAACTAAATAGTAATAAGTTACGCAATTTGATCAAGAAACGAGTAATAATAAAAATGAGAATAATAAAAAACTTTCGAGTGCAAAGAGTGCTTGAGATGTCTACCATTTAAGACTAGATACATTATACACGCTACACATATATACAACATACAATCATATGCATGTCAAGCACAGCTCATTCGTGCATGCAGTGACAGTAATAAGAATAAGAAATGACATATCTTAGGTTTGCTCATGAGGATTGGATTGATGGCTGTCTATCTAGAGTGATCTCATTTATTTACAAGAATGTAAGTAAATCGCACAGGTGAACTAAACTAGTTCTTTAGGAGAGTCACTGTCTAACTGCAGTTAAAGAATTTATTCAACAAGACATACAGAAGAGGAGCCAGCAACGCCAGACTTCCGTTATAATATCAAACCTGAAATATTTTCTGTAGATGTGTGTATGGGTGTGAAGGTTTGGATATTATAACATTTTTGCTGGGGGGATTTCGGCAGATAACAGGTAATATAGGTACAAAAAAATGTGGACAGTACTATACACGTTTTGCAACCATCTTCATATACAGAGCGACACGGCTCGGAATGACCTTAGAGAAAAAAACTGTCAGCCCTGTCAGCCTGACGATGAATGAGTAGGACCGATATGGGAGCTTTCGCTCAATAAAACAGTCCTGGGTGAGCGGTGGGTGTCCATTCGTTGAGAAAGCCAAGAACCACTCAATAGTGATGATGATGAGTGGCCATTAATGACGCATAAGTCTGCTTTTATTTACTTTTTAAATATATATGTAATAAGACTACAATTTGCAGTATTAATGCAAATAATTATTGAATCAGATATTTTATTAAAATGATTCAAATATTTAATAGCATAATTTACCATCCAGGTGTTTTAATCAAATAGTGAGAAATACGCAACCGTTAAAATAAAGATAAGTACTGGACAATTTGAATTTTAGTTAATTTTTTTTCAAGGATAGGGCGATCGGGGGATCCGATCCCGTGCTCTCAGATTTGATCCTGATTTTAGAACCCGGCATATTGGCCACCGGTAATAAAAAATGTGTAGATATTATCATATTTATGATAAAAACATACCCTATGAGACGAACATGGCTGTCACAGTTGTAGAGCAATACTGATTGAATTTTACAATTGAATTGTACAAACTCTCTGATGGTAATACATAGCTAAAAGAAGAATCTACCACCAATCCAAAAACTCGGCAATTCCCCAAGCTCAATATACTTGAAACGAGTGGAAAACCTAGCGCGCCTCTCCACAGAACATCAAGAGACATCTCTTACTGAGCTGGCAGTCACCATTTCTGTCAGATGTCGATCTCCGCGTGAGCTGTGCCTCCAGCTCGAAGATCCAGGAGCACACCAGGGCGGGGTCTATTCCGGAGAACTCCGGAAAATACGCAGACATCATCTCTACAAAACCTGTAACGTATCACAAATTAAACTGAATTACTGTTAAATATGCCATAATATCTGAAAAAAATATATAACATAATAATAATATATAGGTTGTCTCATAGCTAGTAGACAAAAACATGAGGAGAGTCACCTTCATGGAATTTTGGAGTGGAGCGCGACAGGACCGACTAAATTTGCTCCTTATAGCCGGGACTCCTTATATCCGGGATTGGTAAATTTCACTTTCTAAATTTTTTTGATTATGTGATGTTATTTTCAAGAGCAGCCAAATAAACATCTTTAATTTTCCAGAGCGATTAAACTGCAGAAGACGATAGTGAAAACTTTTTACAGACTTCGGAATTTTTGGCGCCGCATTATATTTCACGAATAATTTCGACTTTTTCGCGAACCGAGAGACACTTTCGTTTGTTATTGAACATGTTTCCAATAGAACAATTCGCGTTTAACTAATTAGAGTGATTAGGCTTTTAAATGCTAATACAGTAAACTGCATAAAATAAACTGTCACCTCAAACATTTTGGAAACCCCCAATAATCGGAGTTGTATTATGACAGTTCTCGACCTTCAGTTCGGCATTCCTTTGATAAGAAATGCCGACGAACTTTTGTTTGCCTGTGCACGTGGCGTTTTCGGACACACTTTGTGTACATCATAAAATGAACCCTAATTAGGTGCGAGCCGCTTTAAAAGCAAAGTTCATCGTTACGAGTATGTATTTGTTTTTTTTTCTGTAACTCAAGCAAATATGTATGCAGAGTTTCTAAAATTTGTTCCGTATATCCGGGAGTGCGCTCCTTATAACCGAGAACGATAGTATGGGAATATGCAAAAATCAAAATCAATTCACAGTTTTGCTCATTATAGCTGAGATCTCCTTATACCCGAGCTCGTTATATCCGAGTTTGACTGTATTATATTTTGGGTGAAATCGCAACAGTTACAGAAATAAGCAACACTAGAACCAACTCGCATTTTAATTCTCTTGTACCCAGACTGCATAGGCTAGGTACTACCTACGCGCATATCTCTGATATTTTTAATTCCAGTTTAGCACAATATAAAGATTCGCTACTAAAAGCTCTACACCCTGCCGTCCTGAATTCATAACGCAATCCAAACAAATTATTATACCTATTTGTTTAACCTTGTATATACTTCACACCTCCTTTTTTAAAATTACTGTTATAACTTTAAACAACTATCTGTACTATTATATATTGTCAATTCTGTAATTTTTTGCTATTCTACTCTTTGGATTTCTTGTATATATTATTGTATTAAAGATACTCCTGTGCCGTATACTGAAATAAATAAATAAATATCAAAGTTTCTTCAATATTTCTGACTTATTTTCTATAAAATGTTGGACTATCACTTCAGTAATTTCAGGAATATCAAAAATTCATTCCCTTTAATGCAAGTCAAATAAAATGATTTTATATTATATTTTCTATTCAAAATTGACGAAGAAGACTACTCAAAGTTTTTGTTACTAGCTATGAGATGTTAGGGTAACAACCACCAAAGTAACAATCAATCAAATTATTTTCAAAATTCGGTCGCATTGTGTGTTTATATATTTTTTTTATTGTATTTAGATCGGACATTTTCTTGTTTGGGTTCGGAAGACCACCCACGATAAAGAAAACTGTGACAAATATATCTGAAGTCATGAAATTTCTTGCATGCTTTTGTAAAATATTCTCCTGCAATTTTTTTTAAAAATCGTTTAAAGGAAACTGCCTATTTGTGTACCCAAAGTAAGGAGGTTAATTAGAGTAAAAGTGTTGACATATATTTTGAAAAAGCATGGTTCCTAACATATAAGTCAAATGAAAAAGGTCCCCTTTGGTAAACTGAAAACAGGAACTGGAAAACAAAAGAACTCTGCCTCACAATAGAAATGCAACCGGTGACACGGGTATCACATAACACAGTGTACAGAAACACTAGGAACCAGACTTTACTGCTGCGTAAAGATGACCAGAGTAAATAAACAAACTTAGGTATCAAATATTTTAACCTCTTCCTTACTGTGCTAAAATATTTTAAACTCACCCTTTGTGAGGTTAAAATTAATTAAAATTGCTAATTTGCTATCAACGCAGAGTACATTAATTAATCTTTGGCGCTACATCCCGGAATGGTCGCCATTCCACTCTGTCACCGGCCACGTTCCTCCAAAAGGCATGATCACAGATTTTGAAATAACATTCTATATTATAGGTACACGTCTACTGTTACCGAAAATAACATTATTTCAGTAATAAGCTAAGTTTTTACACAAATAATTGCATTTTCATCCACATATTTTTAATTTCGCGCAAAAACACCCACAGCTCAGTAAACATTGCATTGTGTCTATGGCAACGGTTCAAAGACACGGTGATGGGTAACTGAGGCATGACGTCATTCGCTCTGACCGATGTTTCAGTTAAAATGGCAGATTGCACAATTTTATACTTTTATTTTATTGAAAAGCTTATTAATCTCAATGTGTTTATTAAAACTGGATCATTTTTTAGAATCCTTTCAAAATATTTTCTTCTCTAAAATCACTTATTCTTTAATTCTTTAATACTGTGATCATGCCTATTGACTGTGCCTAGCATGCTGAGGTCCCTTTCGGCATAGTCCATCCATCTCGACTTGGGACATTCTCTCCTTCAACTTCCCTCTGATCTACAGTCCAGTTCTCTTTTAGAAAATGAGTGCCTCCGTTCATTCTAGGTGCCCCAGACACCGGCGCCTTAACATATACCTTATCACGTCTATATCATCATGGAGTTGGTACAACTCGTGATTATACCTAGTTCTCCAGGTACCATTGTCACAAATGGGGCCGTAGATTTATCGCAGGATCTTACGTTCAAAAATGCTAATTCGGGTCTCTTCGCTTTTTGTTAGTGGAAATCAGTACTGCCCTAATTATCATTTTATATAGGTTAACATTAGTTTTTCTTGATGTTAACCTAGATTTCAGCTGCAATTGGATTATAATGTGTCTTCTGGCAGCACAGCAACTGACAAACTGACATGCAAGACAAAAAATTAAGCGGTGATGAACAATCTGCATGAGAATTTATCAAGTTTCAAGCATTTATAAACATCGTGAATCTTATTCTGGAGGAAATTTACTGAAAAATAAGTCTTAAAAAGTATTTAGCAAATCTGTGGCATTTTTAACACTGGTGAACAACACATGTGCACAATTTCAGGACACTAAGTTAGCGAAGCAATTTTTGGTGAATTTTTCAATACTGAGAAATCGATTATCCAAGATTTTTTTTCACCATCCGAAGTACGGATGGTGAAAATCGGTAGAAGATCGGTAGTCTATTGTACTTGCGCTTCATTGTTCCTGCTGGGGTTCATATCGCTCAATAATTGACTAAGGTGACTACAGTAAACATTACTGAATGTGGCAAAGACAAATTAATATTACACACTGCACCATGCTTGAAATTCTAGTACAAATTTAAATTTGCACTTATGTAAATAAATTTATATAATACAAAACGGGTGTTTGTATCTTTGAAGCTTTGCAAATTCAGATGTAGAAAATTAGATACATGATTAATGGTCTTAAAGTCTTAATTTTTAAAAAATTTAATACATAATTGCTTATATGATGTATAAAACAAAGGCAGCAATATCCAAAAAATGTTTCGAGTGCAGTCACCGAGGATTACCAATTTAAAATTAACTGAATTCTAAATGTTATGTATCTATCCCTTCCAAAATCATGTTTTCTATTTTATAAGCTATGGTCCCTATACAATCTCATATTCAAAAATGTTCTTAGGTTTTCACAACCGTTCAGAATCTTCTGTGTATAGTTTTCTGGGAAATTCTGAGGTCACATATACACGGCAGAATATGCCAGAAAACTATACATAGAAGAATCTCAAATTCAGTACATTATAAATTAGTAATTCAATTTTTTGGGTATTGCTGCCTTTGCTTTTGTATCCCGCATAAAACTGGAATTTCCAAAAATAACGTCATATTATTAAAATTACAAAAACAGATCAGTCATTACAAGTAAGTTAGATTTTTGACAGCCGTTGAACATACTTGTCCAATGTCCACACAGCCCATCATCAACGAAATCAATAGTAATGATGATCTTGGCAATGGAATCCGAAAGTCGAACAGAGAGTTCGGAGAAAGCCCAGATAATGCTACAAAAATATCAGCTTAACCTGGTACTCACCCTCTACATCGAAACAGGGATCCTGCGAAGCCTCCTCGAGTATAGAAATGACGTACGATAGAACTATCTCGTCTATCAGATTCAGATCAGCACTCGGGATGTTTTTTGTCACAAATTCAAACAGGCTCTCCTTCACCAACGACTCCTGCTGGGCGATGGCACTCATGACACTGAATTGTGTAAAAAAAAGCGTGCGAAAGGAACGGCTATTCGGCCCGTACAGTTAATTTCCGGGCGAGACTAATTTTGACAGCCGCGCCGCCGACTGTTGTGTCGCTCATTTAAGCCAGATTATGAGTAAAAGACCTTCATTATCACGCGAGAAAGCGTTTTCCCGGTGTTCAAGACGAGGACCGCCGAGGTATTTTGCGAATTAATACAGAAAAAAACTATTTTTAATAAAAAATCGATATAGCTGGACACAAAGCCCCTGGAAGGTGTCTTTTTTTTCAACTTTGCATTTGACAGCCGCAGGTAGCGACGCTTTCCGAACAACAAAGAACTAAATGTTATTTTTAAATTATATATGGCAACTGGCAAAGTAAGTAGGTAAGGGTAGTTAATTATGTCCGAATGTCTAAAATTGAACATAAAAAAGCGATAAATAATCGTTATAATGCATTATTTTAATTACGGGTATGTAGGTACAGTAGAATGTTCGAGAACTGAATTAATAACTATTATCAAAATGGAAAAAGTGGCACGGTAGCAAATATTTTACTTGAAAAGGAGTAAGGACGCGTACGTTTTATAGTAATCTTTCGTTTAAATCATATATTTTTATGAAAACTGGTTGTAAGATTGGTGGAAAATGCAATAATAGATGGTTAAAATGAAATACAACTATAATTCAAGTTGACACAACCGGCCCTAACTAACTAATTTACCATTACGCCGCTTCGCGCAGGAGTAGGCAGAGAGAATATAATGCAATATTCTTCTATCTATACATTTATATACCTTCCCATGCATGCCCTACAAGTTTTGAAGCTTTTTACAAGGCCACCCTCCAACATTTGTTGTATCTCATCGTGCCAGGTCTTTAACAGACACCTGCTGCCTTCAACACTCGCCTCACGTATTTTCTTAACCATTTTTTCCTCGCTCATACGTTTCATTTGACTAAACCATCTCAGCGATCCTCTCTTTATTAAATAAAATACACATTATTTCCCTGTTTAACCAGCGCCGGCCCGAGCAAACTTGGCGCCCTAGGCGACAGATTAGAACGGCGCCCTTTTAAAAAAATTCACGGCAAAATAAAACACTAATGTAGGCAGACAGATTAAATGTGTAATTTCTCATCAAATGATTAGAACATAGATATGATTTACTTACATGAAGGAGAGTGTATCCAACTTCGTTTTGTTGAAAAATTTAAAAAGAAACTCTAAATAGGGCTGTTAAAATAAACACTAAATAAAGTTATATAATTTAACCTGTAAGGTTCGTGTGGATTTGAGCGGTGAAATAAATCCTATACCCGCGTGAATAGTACCGCCCACACTCACAAGACTTAAATTCGCCTGCAGTAGAAACTAAGTCTAGCGGCTCCAGTGTAACTATTTGATTCGTACTTACGGTTGGACTCTGCTTACTCGAGACTGCCGGGTCGATGCAGGGAACCAACTTCTATCTACGAAATGAGACACTTAAGTACGTTTAAGATTGTCAATAGATTTATTCAATAAGTGTACAAAGCTAATCTCATGTTGGGGTTAGTTATAGATCCTAAAGTTACGCGGGTCTAAAGCGGGTTAGTAAAGTATCGGGACGCGCGGCGCTTATCCAAGTTTGTGACAATTCGCACTCCCGATGTGAGATTCGCGATTCAAAAGTGATTGCAAGCAGATGGCTGGGTTAGGAAATGAATTCGCTGCGCTGTCGCCCGCTCTCGTCGGCGCCACGCCAGTGCCCGCGGACGTCAGATGTCGCCCGGGTGTAGGTTTCGCCACAAACCCATAAAAACAAAGTTTTCATTATAAATTCTTTATACGCAAGTAAAAAACCTGTACCTGTTTGTATTTTTCATTTGACGTAATTCAAACTTCTTCTCTGTATAGGATGGATGCTTCTAGGAACGCCTAATTTTCACCTATACTGTTTTATCATGATGACGTCACCCAAGTGTAATTATTCAGGAACCTAGCCTTGTGCTCTATCGAATGCGATGTTTACATGTAAAATTGGCCAACGAGCATCAGAGCAGCATACAAGAATATAAAAAAAACGGCAAAAACCTCCAAAACGTACGACATTCCGTAGACACGCAATTTGGAACATAAATTTGCTGGTAACTTGACGCACACTATAACGCGCTATGTGTAGGAAGTTGTTGCACCTCGCTACGATTTTTTTTAAACCATATTATTAAAAAAACAGAAAATTTCGATTTTGGGTAGATATCAAAAAACTGGAGGGCGTAAAAAATCGAAAGATGGGCGAAACATGGCGCCTTTAACTACTATTCGAACGCGAAACTCGATATTTGAATTTCATTCAATCTATGCAAACAGTCGTAGAAAGATCGCGCTCGGTAAAAAAAAAACCTCAAAAAAGGTTGTTTTTTTTGTCATGCTGCGAGAAAGGAACAAATGCAAAATTAAAACATACAAAAGAAAGACGGGCGGATTTTGCACCATTCATGTTTTCGATTTTTTTCTTAAACACTATATTTAATTGCAAATAAAAAGAGTCTAAATTCTAAAAGAGAACACGACCCAATGGAACACGTCCGAGCCAATCACAAAGCGCTTTCGGCCTAGCGCGACACGACGAACCTAGCGGTGATTTGTCAAACTATGCCATTTCGCTCGTCGCGGGGCAGCGCCTGGCAGAAGCCGCTTTGCAGTTATAATTAAATTCATAAAAAATGTTTCACTGCCCCCCGGGGACTTAATTATGTGAAACTAGTGAATGAATGTGAAACTAATACTAGACCGTGCAGATAGCCTGATATAATTCTTTGGTCTAGTAAGGTCAGAATGAAAGAGATATTAGAGAAAATGTGCCGATCACTGCGGTCACGTATCACAAAAAAATTATAAAAAATAGTAAACAGATGTTTACACAGTTTTTTGTATATATAACCGTCATAAAGTACTCGACTCAGCGCGTCTTTTGGTAATAACGTCAACCATGTCGGACAAATTATATTAATTAAGTTGTAAGCATTATATGGGGCCTCCAGAAGCAATTTATTTATTCAGCTTCTCAGGCGCGCCTACGTCAATCCATTTACATGAAAGTATATTAAACACATAAGTATTCACTCAAAGACTACAATAAAAAAGGTTTCAGATTGATCGGACCGCCATAGCGGTTGTAATTCAAGTTTAATTAAAATCGCCCTTATCGACATCGGGCCCCAGGTGCGCCGACCTGCAGCCGCAGGTGACTGACGCCACACCTAGAGATCGCCGCTCGTTTGAGTGCGCGTCTAAAGGGCCCTTTTTAGGGACAGAAATTCGTATTTCTCATATTTTATTGTATACTTTTTACTTCTTCAAAGAACGATTTATAACTTTGTGGTGACATATTTAATAATTAAATAAAACACGACTTGGTATACACCATTAAATATTTATTTTCTTTATTCAATATGAATAAACACCTCTACAGTTTCAAGCATGCCGTCCTTGCCATTAATTTGGGGCCAGTAGTTCGGACCCCTTCTTGGCAGCGGCGGCGGTGACGTCATCGTCGCCACCTATGGCGATCCTTCGTGAGTTCTTCCGGGACCCTTTGGAGTCACGCCGGCATGACATTCATTGGCCCCTTTGGCCAGTCGCGGTGGATAACATCACCGCGCCATGCCGGCTGCCCGGCGAACGAGTAAGATGGATCTCAAGCATGCCTCCCACACCGGAGCGCCTTGCAATGATGGCGGACTAACTCTAGTCGCATGCCAGGTCGCACTCACATTATGGCGCGTCCGGTGTGCGCTCGATATTTAATATTTAAAAATGATAAAACAAATCGTGGACATTTTTTGAGTTAATTCAACGGTGATGTGGATTAGAAATATTGAATTTCCATAAAACCATAGCACTTAGAGATTGGATAGTACATAAAGCATATTGTAGTAAGCTGTCTCAACACTATATGACTCATTTTTAGCGTTTTCTTGGGTATGACGCTTTCTTCATAACCATGTCCTATCATTCTTAGAACTTCAAGCTATGAGTTAAAGCAAAAAAAAAGATTTTTTGAAAATGCCAAGGTGTCAGCGTATGATGACGCATCTGATATATGCACAAATTACAGATGAGCATTCAAGGCTTCATGTATGCACAAAGTATAACACATCATTGGTATATGAAACAAACAACTTTAAAAATAAGTGGATTTTTTATTGTTGTTTATAAAATATATCAAATATAATATGTATTTAAATAAATAAAAAATCTTGGACGCGCAAGTACAAATCAATCAGCTTATCAATCAGCTTATCAATCAGCTTATCAATTAGCTTATCAATCAGCTATCCTCGGAGGATCTTCTTAATCGTTTCTTGTTGACATAGTGCTCAATGCGGTTTTCCAGGCTTTCTGGAATGTGGAGAAAACACAGTGATTAAGATAATATAAAATGGTCGCCTGGTGATCAAGTGAACGGAATTTCAATCCTCATCCCAAGACAAAAAAGAAAATTCTATTTTTTATAACTCAATTGCTGAGTTTAGCTTGAAATATAATGTAAGAAATGTATTTTATTTCAGTATCTTTTTTTTAAGTTTATAAAAACAATACATATTAGACATACCTAAAAAAATAAGTTCTTTGAAATGAAGAAGAAATTAATTAAGGTAAATTATAAATGTCTCACAGAGACGAAGCTATTTTTTGGGCAATACACATCATATTATGAGTCTAGCCTAAACGATCACTTTACAAAATAACAATTAAACACATGGACGACCACATCTATCAGATTTGGAATGTTGCATACACGGTATTTATGCATTTTGTTTACTGTATTCTTTTTAATACAACTATGCTACCTATATCTTTGGTTGAGATTAGTCATTTCCGTGGATGTGGCCAAAGAATTTTTTTTTAAATAAATTTATTTTATTAGCTACACTAAGAATAATTCTCCGTTAATAGATACAATATTTTTCCATTGTTCTAGCAATTTTTTCAATCCTAAAAAATGTTCTCAGGTTTTCACGTATGTTCCGTGTATAGTTTACTACGATATTCTGGTGTATACATCTGACCTCTCTGGCAGATGTTTTGGACCCCATTGCATGATCGATCATCGCAGTTAACGTGACTAAGTGTTGATGTGAAGGATAAGTGTTAGATGTTAACATCAGGACTTACTCGTCACATCAGCCCACCACAACACAGCATTGTATCATTCTCATTTGCAAATTTAGGATTAGGTCACGACTGCATAGTATCCTTTCCACCCGGAGAAATGCAGCTTCCATAAGAGTCGTTGAGTCCCCGTCAAAACCTTTTAGATTTGAATGTCAGTACACTCAAGCTTATTCGTATATGTTACTTATTAATTAATTATCATAACAAGTATCTATCTGAAGTTATTGCTTGTTTCAAGACATACCTATATCCAAATTCACTAGAGTAAAAGATCTTCCTCGTTTGATAAAAATTTAAAAAATATTTAATAATATTTTATGTTCTTAAATTACTGTGAACTTTATTTCATTACACCCCTGATAAAATGTAGTGTTTTTGTGTGCTTGCCACTCGCGGTCCGGGGCGCGGGAGTGTTGGGGGAGGCGAGCGCATAAAACCGGGTGCACTCGGGGACACCGGGCTCATTCCACTCCCGGAGCTCCCTTCTTGTAATTAGGCCTTAGTTAAGCTCGGTTGGCAAACAATCATATTGTTTATAATAAAACTGGAGTAATTACTTGATCGCGAATTACTCCACCTGAAAACCCACCATTGCATTCTCAGGCGGGAATACACAACAAAATACAATGAATATACATATTTAATTCCTAGAACTTCAAAATCAAACTAAATCCAAATGCTTAAATTTCAAAAGAAATCTAAATCTATTGTCAGGTTTCAAAGTCTTTTTTGAGCATTGAAATAAGTCACAAAATATGCATACAAATTTCATTTACGTTATGTTGTTGAAATGTTTTATTTTTAATTCCTTATTCCATTACTTTTTATTTCATCTTATTCAAGTTATAAACAAGATGTAAAAAAGTTCTCTTTGATTTTCCAAAAAACAGTTTATGCCGTTGAGTAGGTTTTGATATTCGACTACTCATATGATAAATTTGTTGATTAGAAATTTAATAAGAGTCCATCAAGCTTTTAAAAAGTTAATATGATGTGTAATCCCTACTTTATATCCAGACTTACCACACGTAGATCTCTTCAATAACGGCTGATACACCTTAGGGGACACTCCTTGCAGCATACAATCACTCTGGTGCAAGAAAAGTGCGGTTCCCTTACTCTCTACACTGTCCTTCTCCATGTCATTCTGTTCCCTGCTGGACAATTCTTTGTTGTAAAGATTCTCCAAATCTTCAATGATGTCTCTTATCATCGAAGCCCTAAATTTTAAAAAGCAAATAGACAATTGTTTATTTTTATAATGTTAGCCAATTCTAATATTTAAATCTACGGTCAGTTAAAATACTGAATCAAAATAAATTCAGTAACATGCCATAATGTGTCATATTCTGACATTATTACAATAAGTTAAGTGATTTTGAAAATTCATTAAAAAAAACAACAAATAATACTGAAATAAATATGCATATATATCTTTGTAAGAAAGCCTTGGCTGTTATGAGTTTTTTTGTGTTTTATTCTATATTAAAGTTGTACACCTCTAAAAAAGATCCTAAATTTTCAAAAAAAAAAGTGTAAACATTGAATTTTTTATTGTGAAACGGTTTTATGTACATCTTTCGCACACGTCCTGGGACAGGTTTTACGTGTACACAAGTTATACCATAACGTAATAAGATGACTTACTGTATAGCCGATCTGGACCACTGCGATTGAAAGTTCTTGATGACTATCGATAGGTCCTCCAAATCCACATGCCACCAATCTTTCTTAAGTTCAAACTTCCCAGACAGCATCATATTCTCGTCATCCGAGTGCTGCATCGGTTCTTCTCGGGTCAACTTACTTTCAGAAAACCGGCTTTCTTCGTCATTATTTGTTACATTTTCCAAAGTATTTTCAGTGAGAAAATGGTCACATTTTATTTTATCTGTATCTCTTATATTCTCTTCTATTTTGTCTAATTCTTGACAACTTAAATCGTTCATTAAACTGTCGTCCTCTGTAGATAACGAATCCGGAACAAAATCTTCAGTAGCATTTGAAACAATTTTTTCATTCGAATTATCTTCGACGAATTCAAAATATCCATCTGCAATTTTTTCAACATTTGAATCGCTAGAAGCATTTCCATCACCTTCTATTTCATTTGTATCTTTCATATTCTTCTTACTTTCGAAACCAGACGAGTACTCTTCCACAATTTTCGCTTCAGTTACTATCCTACCAGATTCTTTTTCCTCAGTGTTTTCGTTACTAAAAGATTCCTTTTCATCATTGATACTATTGCGACATTTTCCGGTTTTTAATTTTTCTGCTTCAGATATGAATCTTGTTGTCTCTTCGTAGTCATGAAGGAATTCGTAAGCGCAGTGAAATAGATTCAGAGGAAGATCTATTGCCATGTTGTATTGAGGTTTTCTGTGGAATAAAAGTTAATATAATAAAAGACCAACAAAATTAAAGACCACCAAAATCTTTTTAGCTCCATTATCAGGCTTATTCTGATCTATTCTGAAAAAAGCAATATTGGAATGTCAGATCTTTATCCCTGCACTTAATAGACGAAAATTAAAATAAAAAATAAACGAGACATAGGTGTACGTCAGTGGTGTGGTTAATGAGCCTGGGGCCGCGTCGCATATATCCGACGGAGCGCGACTGTCCCCAGGGGCCGCGTCGGATATATCCGACAGGCACAAAATAAATTATTTATCGACGGCCGCGTATCGAATTTGAAAAACGTAATTTTTTCCCAATAGAGAAATCCTGTAGTGACCTGTCGTTCCATTTTCGACTCAAAAACATGACCGATTATAGCTTAAATCAACACTCAAAGTAGAAGTTTTTCGGTCGTCAAAATCGTATAGAAAAGTTATAGATGTCGCCCTAAACTCATGTTGTACGATCGAAAATTATATAATGAAATAATATTCCGTCGTCGTCACGTCCTTAGTACGCGAAAGACACATGCGTGGTACATGCAAAAATCACGTGTCTGTCGCCGTGTCGATCTATTCCGTCGTCATGTGCCCAGCGCGCGAAAGACGTTCACGTGTATGGTACATGCAAAAATCACGTGATTCCGTTGCTATGTCGATAGGAAGGGTTTTTTATTTCTTCAGTTCGCGCCCAGCAATCACAGTTGGAACACGGATCTACGCGCGGATAATATATACATATATTCGCGATATTTCTTGGTTTATGGTGCAATTTGATACAAACAGTGATTTATTAACAAAAATACATTATTTATGTTGCGTTTATTTGAGAAATGTGTGTGTTAAATGTGGATCATATGCTTCAAAATTTAAAGTGAAACAATGGCGTAGTGTTTTGTGTGCGCGGCACGAAAGCAACGGAAGGAAACATGTTATATGTGTTTTGAGTGTGATGTTCCGTTGTGTGCCGTGCCGTGCGACAAAATATACCACACAGAAGAAAATTTTTAGGTAGGATATCAAATAATAATAGTAGTGTATGTAGTAAATATTAATTTTCGGCAAATGGTTTAATTATTATTTTTCGGAAAATGTCGGGTTGGCAACATTATCGGAATTCAAAAAAAGATTATTTTTTTAAATTTTTTGATAAAAAAATCATTGCATTTCGACACTTACGATAAAATAATAAGAATGTGTGTGTTTTTTTTTTAATTTACGCATGTTTTCATGGTTTTTTCGTAAAAAGAAAAATCACAAAAAATTCCGAAAATTTACGGCCCTTGCCTATTTTGTTGCTTAGGAAATTTTAGGCCCTCAACAAGTTAAAGGGAGAAAGAAGTACATGACGGTTATCCATCAAACGTCAAATATAAATAGAGTCCAACACTATTTCTCTTTTCTATGGTCCAATGTGACAATAACAATTTTGCCATAATCTTACATCAGGACGCTGTTGGAGAAGAAATTAATAAGTGCATATGAAATAATCTTTTTTCTATAAGCTTTTTTCTAACTTATTTAATGTAATTTTAGTCAAAAAATGAGAATTATGAGGTTACGTTTGCGGCAGAGGGCAGCTGTCAGACCAGACCGGAGAAATTTGATATTGCAAATAAAGGTTTTTACTTTGAGAGAGATACGTGAACTATATACAAATGAAGGTGAAAATATACAAATCTTCTTATATAAGTACGACGAACACTGAATACTGATGTATACCTACATCTCGTTTATTTTTTATTTTCGTCAATTAAGTGTCGGGATAAAGATCTGACATCCCAATATTGCTATTTTCAGAATAGCACAGAATCACGTAATCATGAAAAGTCCAGAAAAAAATTACTTATAGAAAAAGCCTTCATTGCAAAGTATCTACCGTCCATGAAGAAAAATCCTAACTTACACAGAATACATAATAAATTGCATTTGTTTCCTTTACAAATTTTATTTAAAGCACATTGTGCCCTTGAAACGACAACAGAACATTAGAAATTTACATTCACATAGTGTGAATTACAATTAATTCTGTGGATTAATTTGTGTTAAGTGACTTTGTTAATTTAGATAAATAATTAATCACTAACTATAAATAACATCCTTTGACAATATCTTGGCAAATTACGAAGTTGCTTATTTCCATACGTAAATATTGATATTAGGACATTGATTGTAAAATACATTCAATTCATGGTTCAGGCTGGAATCTACCTGTAAATTATTGTGGACTAGTTCTGTTACACCTTGTATACATTTTAATCAAGTATTCAAAAGCAGTTCTTTGTTAACTGGTAACAAATTTACCTTGGATTAGTTTTCACATCCAACAGTTGAGTAATTATTGATGGACTCTCGTATCCTCCGCCAACAAGAAAGAGTATTCCCGCCATGCACCGAATTTGATGCCAAAGAAAGGCATTGGCGCTCACCAAAAAGTAGTGCATGGCATAACCTGAAAGGAAGGGAAAACTACGTTTCAAAATAAAGACTACAACACACACATACGTTCACCAGTTTGAAGACTACAAAGTGTACACAACATTTGTAGTAAAAACTACTGAATGAATGAAGTGATCTAATTGCAGTACTACGAAGTGACATAAATACTGAATTATAACGCTAAAGATACCAATAGGCATGATGACAGATTTTGAAATAGTCTTCTGTAATGTACGTACACGTCTAATATTACCGAAAATAACATTATTTCAGTAATAAACTAAGTTTTTACGCAAATAATTGCATTTTCATCTACCTATTTTTAATTTCATGCAAAAACGCGGGTAGCTGTCATTTCGTCTACGTGACGTCAAGCATTGGTAAACATTGCATTACGTCTATGACAACACTTCAAAGACACCGTGATGGGTACAGAGGCGTGACGTCATTCGCTCCAATTCGCTCTGACCGGCGATTCAGCTAAAATGGCGGATTGTACAATTTTGTGCTTTAATTTATTGAAAATCTTATTAATCTCAATGTGTACATTAAAACTGCATCATTTTTTTCATCCTTTCACAATATTTTCTTCTCTAAAATCACTTATTCTTTAATACTGTCATCATGCCCATTATTAGCATAAAATGTACGCGATATTTGTATTAGCATAAAATGTACTTTTGAAGATGCAATTTTTTGCATCTTCAAAAGTACATTTTCATAATATTAACAGGATTATCATGAATTTTATAATTTTTGGCGTAATTTGCAATAGCGTGGCAATTTTTTTTGTTTTATCGAATTTTGAATCGCGGAGTTTCACATAATTAATAAAAAAAAATTACGAGTCCCTTGAAATTTGAATTAATGAAGTTCTACTGTTAAAAATTATACGGCCAGTTGTGTCAGCTTGGTCTATAGTAATCTTTTGTTTAAACCATTGAATATTGTATTTTCCACCAATTTCACGAAAAATGATTACTTAAATCCAAGTTGATACAACTGGCCCTTAGCTGGTTGTATTTTCACTGAATCCAGAGCAAAGTTAAGGAACCTTTATCATCACCGGCTCTAGGATTCTCCGCTACGATTCGAACGCTTTTAACATCCCTTATAAAGGCCGTCACCCCGTTAGCCACATCCATTTTGCACAGGTTCCTGAAGTCCCAGGATCCCTGTAGCAGCTGGCACGCTTCGGACATGGCCTTCAAATTCAGCGAGCCGCAGGGGAACCAATATTTGTATGTGCGCTGCTTGCAATCGAACCTGAAATGTAACAGTTTGAAATCAAGAATTGAGAAGCTCAGTTTATGATGAAATCGGTGCTGAAATTATTTCATCGCACTGAGAAGCACTCGTAACAAATGTGGTCTAGAATAAAGGTTAACATGACAAGACATTATTTAATTAGAAGTATGTACATTTTAAATTGCTGTGATAGTAAACTCATAAATCAATATTATTAATATTTAAAGCATTAACTTTGTGGTTAGAAATTATAACAGAATGTTAGTTAACTTAGTAAAAACCACTACCAGATTTAATGTCTACCGGTTTCCAGACGTACCCTTCTCTTCGTCAGGCAGTGCATGCTTGTCTCTGACAAGATCAACACGAATGTGATCAATATTGGTGAAAGTTTAACAATACTATTGTTGGGGTGTATAGTGTTGTGAATATAGTAGTGTGTGTTGGTCCTGACGAAGAGATGTCTCGAAACCGGTAGATCTTAAATCTGGTAGTGGTTTTTACTAAGTTAACTAACATTCCGTCATAAATCAATATTTATATAGATATGTTAGCTCTCTATAGGAGGTAAAATCTCGTGATTGCTATTGCTTACATTATAAAGGTTTTTTTATGTAAATACCGAAAATAATCTTTTGGTTTGACTTTTGTGAGATGATATTCTGCCGTGTTTCTACGATCTTTCCGGCTGAAGTTTAGGATCCCATTTCAGGGTTGTTTTGTTATGTTGTGGTTAAGTATTGGCATACAATACCGTGACAAAATTAGTCCAGGCGGAAGGAAGGTAAGGATTTGAGCAGGATGACAATATTTTTACTCACACATTTTAATTTTTTCGAATTATCAGGGCTAATTTATTATGAAATTTACAAAACCAAATTTATTAATCAATTAGAAAAGACATACAGAAAAATTAAATCAATGAAAAAATATTTGGTGTTAAAAATTCACAGAAATTTGTTGGAATTTTGGGACTTGGGTGTTTGATTTTTTTTGAATTAATGGGGTTTTACTGCATCAATTTTCGAATTTCATTCACAATTGTGTTTGTTGGTCTGCAGTAGCTCCCAAGTACTTAGTAGATTTTGTCATAATAAGTTTGTTGCAGTTTAAGAGAGGCACAGTTTTCTATGTATACAATACCTTGCACTGTAATATTCCTCAATGTCTGACATCGGCGCCGGCAGCCAAGCGATGGCTCGAATATCAGGAGGTAGCAGCCTATTGAGAATTTTGCAGTACGACAGTTCCGCAGAGCGTCCACCGTCCTTCGACAACTGCTCATCTAAAGATAAGCAGCTGCGGACTTCAATTGATATTACCTGGACAAGAATAGAAAATAATTAATAAAAGTGGACAATTTTAATTTTATACTGGTGGTCATACTTCAGACGCAATATAAAGGAACAACCGAATGAGTCAATAAAATCCAGTTTTGAGTTAAGTATGCAAAAAGGAAAAATTAGATCAGGCATAAAATTAAATAAATGTTGACTATTTTTTGAAAAAGGACAAATGACATGATTAATTATTTGAAAAATTTGGCAAGAAATAGTGACATTACTCAACTTGGTTCAACGTTCTTGTGTAAAAAGACAAAACTACTGGTGCAAAATTAGCTAAAAATAACAAAGGCTTTCAGAGATATTTCATAAACAAACGAAATTCCAAAATGTTGTTTTGGCCTCCTTGAAAACCTGCATTTTTAAATTTATTTGGTTGTTCTTTTCGCCCACGGATGTAAATGATAATTCAGGATTTAAGTTCTAAATCTCGTATCTTTCTTTACACCGTAATCATTGCCCACTTTTTATAGTCTAGGCACTGACGAGTGTATGCGGTAGTTCGTTTCCGTATTATTGTAATAAAAATACAAATGTCCTTATAACGCATTAACAATGCAATTCTGAGACATACTATAGAGAAGATCAGGGATGAGAATTGATAATTTTGTACAGAAATTGTATGATTTATTTAGAATTTTTGACGTTCTTGATCTGAGGCACTTATACCTTAAAATCGTACATACAAAATTTTACAAGGACAAAATTGCATATAATAGAACTCAACAAACACGTGTCACAAGGCTAGCAAGAAAAATTAATTTTGTTGTGCCTAATATGAAAACCTCTTTTGGACAAAGACACATTAATTTCATTGCCCCTTTTGTCACTTATAAGTTAATAATAGCTGACGAAATTAAGGCAACTGTAAAACTCATCATTTAAATACATATAAAATATTTGAAATATCATTTTAAATATAATATATATAATAAATTGGCTAAAAAAATCAGGAACAAAGTATGCTGAGGATGTGATCCACCCATGATCCAACATTTAATAATTTTTACTCTCTTTATTATATTGTATAACTTGGTCCTATCTTTTATATTTCTTTTCTTTTATGTATTTCTATATTTTTTTAAATATATACTTTTCTTTTCTATTGTATCATAAAGTATTGTATTATATTATAAAAATATTAGATTGTTAATTATAACTGCCCCAGAACAGGTTGAACCTAGTGGGGTTAAGCAAGGGCTGGGCATAAGCTAATGTAACAAAAATATATTTGTAATTGTGATAATATATAAATAAATAAATAAATAAATTGAGTCTATTAATTTCCTTATATCTGATAAACTAAGTAGGTATACAAATTGAATTCATTCATAGAGTGCCACCACTATAACTTGGCGTGCGAGGGAGGGCACCCCTGTCGCGAAACAGAAGTTGCCAGGTTGTAAATTTATTACACAATACATAATGTACTGAATGTCCGGTGATCAGAGTCTTCAATATAAATTTGGTCAGGTAACAGCACGCTCCGCGGCGGCCGCTCTATCTGTCAAACTGTCAGACGGTAATATCGGTCCATTATTTGCTTCTTCAGCTTCGCAAAACTTTAATACTTCATTGGCAATTGTTCTTGCACCACCCCGGACTGTTTTGGTTGTTTTGGACATAATAATTCAGTGTATATTGGTAATCAAGATGTCACAGCTCCCGAGCAAATACAAAATTGTACTGAATTACAGGGCGAGGGCTTACCGCCGGGTGCAAGCGGGGCGGGTTATAGTTCCAATCTTGCCGCACGCCAAGTTATGTTGGGCAGGCAATAAGCATTTTGTAATCAATTGAAGAAATGGGTAGACTTAATTTAAAATTGATAAATCTTAAGAAATTATGCTGAATTCACTCTATGGTCAGTTCACGTTCAATTATGTATCTGTATTATAATTTATTTTCCTAATATTTCATCACATAATTAGGAAGCAAATTATTTGTTACTATGCAAGAAACAATTTGAAAAAATTCCGTGTGTATTGATGAACTGTGAATTTATCATCCAACCTGTCCGCTAGCAGAAACCCCCTTGTCCGTCCGCCCACAGCGGTGGTAATGCGACTCCGCCCTGGACTGGATGAGGCAGCCTTTCTCCAGCGCCCTAAACAGATGGAATTCCACAGTGTCAGGGCAGTCATCCTGCACGGCTAGCCCCCTGTAGCCGCCGCCCAGGTAAGCTATGCGGAGGAATATACGCCGCGTTTGGTATCTGTGATGTGAAATTTAGAACATGTGTAATTCACTCTCAGGTATGACTTATTGCAGGTTTATATTTTTATATGTATGTTTAAAAAAATTTATTAACTATATTATAATATCGAAAGAGCATGGTAGAATCGCGTAACATGAGTTAGACAAAGACGGAATGCAGTCGACCGCGTCGTCGTATTCAGTTGGTAATGATATGTCGGCATGAGCGCACGCAAATTCGACATGCAATGATTTTCTGATAACTTATCTAACATAATTATATAAAGGGACCTTTACAAAGTCTTATCTGTATTAAAAATAAATATTTTTTACCATATATTAAAAACTATGTCGATTTTTAATCGTGTAACACTGTGTTACACCACCAATCCCAAAGGCATTTTTTTAGCACAGTCTTTTAAGAGTTAAATACATGACACTGAAAACCTATCTCTGCAAGGTTGAAAAGTAAGTGTAATCACGCACAAACACGATGATGGTCAAACCGTTATTTTAACCGGTTTGATTTGTATCTGATTGTGTCGGTGATTGGCATAAGATATAATTGCTGTATAGTGTCGATGATTGCCTGTCGCATTGCAAAAAAATAGTTGCCAATTATCGATGCAATCAGATACAAATCTCAAAAAAAGGTTAGTGTGTCACCAGTTAAAAAACCATTGTGTATCTCTGCCAAGTTCGGCTGACTGACTGATCTGCGAAGCATTTCCTATATTACCTGATCATACGAAAATCATGAATAAATTAATTTAATAATATTTACTTTACTACTTTATTTTGGTGGAAATATAATACTAAATTTCAAGTTATTGTTCCCATCGTGCGCGCATCTTTATCGTAGCTGCCAGGGTCAGTTCCAAGCTAGTAACTGTTTAGTGGAGCCGGTTTAATTTTCAAACCCTTAAGAAATCACTTAGAAGGTGATAAAGCTGCGATAATGTTGTTTGTTAAATTTAATTTGCCTCTTATTAGCTTCGATTATCAGTAGGTACATTTTTTCTTCAATAAAAGTTAATTATCAATTTTTTCTTTATTCACCCACTTTTGCCTTCGCCTCCGCTAAAATGGCTCCATTAAAGCACTACTATTTATATAGGAAACATTTATGAAGTCTTTATAGGGTAGCCACAGGACTTATAACTTTTATTAGCTGGCTTAAGTGATCCATGATCATATAGTGTTTTATTCAATTTGTATTTTAAAAATTTATTTTACTACGTCACACTTATAAATTACTATAGTCAGTGGAAAATTTGTAATTGGCATAATTTAATATCTATTATTTTATATTTGATTTTATATTCGCATTTTATATTCGCATACCTACACTATTTTATTGTGACAACACTAGAACCAACTCGCATTTTAACTCTCTTGTAGCCAGACTGCATAATCTAGCTACCTATGCGCATATCTGATAATTCCAGTTTAGCACAATATAAAGATTCGCTACTAAAAGCTCTCCCCTGCCGTCCTGAATTCATAATGCAATCACAAACAAATTATTATACCTAATTATTTAACCTTGTATATACTTAACATCTCCTTTTTCTAAATTACTGTTATAACTTTAAACAACTATCTATACTGTGTCAATTCTGTAATTTTTTCTATCCTTCTCTTTGGATTTCTTGTATATATTATTATTATGTAAAAGGTACTTCTGTGCCGTATATTGAAATAAATAAAAAACTTTGTTAATATATAGATCTGCTGTTAATTTTCCCTCAAATAATATTACGTTAGATTGCAGAGTGGGTGGGATTGCTGAGTAAGTTACACATTTCTAACATTCACTCGAGTTTTTCTGTGAACTTTTTATATTTACATAAACAGTATTTACACATTGGTATCAAATGTACCTATAACTAAAAAAATAAAATCAAACAGTGTACCTGCTAAAATCGAATTTTCTTGCTTTTGTTCCATCTTTTTGAGTGTCCTTCCGAGTATGTTCATCATTTTTCTTCGCTATCACATTCTTTAGCTGAAGATTAGTGGCCTGTAGTTGTATCACTATGTTCACGAGTTCCTGTTAAAACAATAAAACATAAACTGTAAGTACAATGTATGCAAAGTACAACATGTTTTACTCATATTTCACAGCCCTATCTCTACTTCACAAACAGAAGAAACCTTCTGGAAAATGACACATTGTATCATATCTAACATGGGGGGTATAAAAGCAGAGGCAGTTATATAAAAAAAAATACATAAAAATGTTTTGAATGCAATCACCGAGGATTACTAATTTAGAATGAACTGAATTTGAGATTTTATAAGAAATATAGTTCTATCCCTTCCAAAATCTTCCTTCCAAATCAATATTTAAAGCAATATCCTCGAACTATAAAAAGCAAAGGCATCAATATCCACTTCGATCTATTCTCAAAGATGTATCACGTGACAAAATGGCCGCATCATACTAAAGTAAGAGTAAAGACTAAACATCATGGCACAGACAGCAATATATCCGATTACGGACAGCAATAGCAGAAATGAAAAAAAATGAAAAATTTGGCAGCTATATAAATATTTAAAAGTTTAATATTTATTTGTATACTTATATTAAAGGAATACTGAGGTGGCAATTGTTTTTAAAAACTTGTAACCAAGATATAGGTTTCATAGATTCCAGAGAAATTTCCTCGAGCAGTGAGAAATTTTTTGTATTTATCTCAGAAGCACCTCAGTGGAATATTGCTGCCTTTTCTTTTATACCTGTGGGGTCAGCGACTCGTTTCCACACGCGTTTTGACCAGCACCGGAATGCTCTTCGAAAATCAATCGCGCAGATACCAAAATCGGGATATAAAAGACGTGTTGCCGACGTTCCCATTTAGTTTGTTCCCTCGCCATCACAACGAGGTCAGGCTGCCTGACGATAGCTACTCATAGCATCACCTAGCTATGTAGCTCGTCTCTCTCTACTCCATACGATCAACCTTCAGCCTGCAGTAGCTACGACAACAAACCACAATCGCTACGCTGTCTCATTCTTCGCTACGCCTCCAATCTCCAATACATCGATCATCGTCTGCCTCATCGCTCCACTGTCTTCGCCACCTCCAGCAGCGAACACCATCTGCTTCTGGCGGTACCACCATCCTCGACCTCACCGCGATACGCCCCTACATCTCCAGCTTCACAACACCGGCCTTTCCACGCCAACGAAAGCACTTCGACTCGTCCTACAACCACGCTCGAAGATCACCCGTGGACTACGCCACATGGATCCCGGTGCATCGACCTGAAGTTGCACAGTTGACGATCGCGCTATTTACCAAGATCGGCATACTCGAAGATAAATAAGCTCTGTAAAACTGACCACGGCTTTCTGTTCATATCAGCTGTTTTTCATCGTGAAATACATTGTAAAAGTGGGATATGAGACACGGTACGCCACATATCCTTCACTTACATTATTCGTAAAACTATGTTTAGAGAGTTCAAAAAAACATAATATAACCTAACTTTTAAACATAACGCATTGTATTTCTGTTGTTACGTAAATATACCTCTTTAGATAACAGCAGCAATTCTTGTTTTGATAAATTCTTATTTTTGTTACGGTCCACTTTCAACTTATTCATCTCGACTCCAACTTTTAACTGCCGCAGGAACGCACTGCGCTCCATACTTCAAATTTGACATTTCATAACAGCACCGCCATAGACAATTTTATGTTTGATTTATGAATTAATTTCTCTGTTGAATGGATGAAACTCGTATACATAGTGTATATTTTACTAGCCAGCTATATGACGACACTAAATTAAGTACTTAACTCCATGTGTCTACAATAAAATATCAAAAGAGATAAAATATTAAACCATGAATCAATTCAGGAAACAACTAACTGAAAAGCTAAGAGAATAAGATAGACAATTTGAATACATTATCAAAACGTACGTTAAAACATTATCTAATAACTTGCCACTTCTTTAGAAAAAATCATCAATTGATGAAATATTTTCCAAATTTAATTACAAAAAACTTTAATTACAGTCTGCCGTTTACTATAGTCAATCCATTTACATTATTCACATTACATTATTCATAAAATTATAAATATTTTCTAAATTTAATTACAAAAAACTTTAATTACAAGTTAGATATCACAAGAACTTCAACCACAGAATATAGACCAAAAACTTCAACTAAAATATACAAATTTACAAAATAGTTTATCGGATAAACCATCCACTTATTTGCCCCGCATTTCAACAAAAATAGTCTGGATTGCCCCGGAACATACGATCGACCGGAACGCATTATCAAGAATTCACTTTAATTACATTATTTTCTATGTACGTTACAACTGCAGGTAAATAAACAGACAATATGAACATTTTTTTTAAACTTAATCAGTTTTTGAAGTAATACTTCTTTGCACATGTTTTTTGAAAAGTAAAATAATAATAAATTATAATTAATTATAACGAAACCATATTGAATTCTTGCCAGTTGTCGAATTCTGTTTATGTGTGAGCTCACGAATGTTTCGATCGTTTTTTAAAACAGTTTTTGTTTGCTCCAATTAATTTAAATATTCTAGGTTATATTTCTGCAACAATAAGCTATAATTGTTTTCATGAAAGTCAATAAAATAATTGACAGTGATCAGTGTTGATTTTTACAAATCAATACTTTAAGCTTTATTAATGTATAATTTTGTCATTATTTTAGTTATTAAATATACACGCGCGTTTTTTTAACACACTGACTTATTCTAAAAAGAAAAATATTGTCAATTTGGTCGCAACACTCGAAAATAGTCAAAAAGTAAATTCACTACCTACAGTCCACCATTCGGTAATTGTTAACACTCAAAAATCAACTGATCGTATTTGCTTTCGCCCGTGTAAATACTTAATTTACATTAACGACTTTTGCTATTTTAGATGAGACCTCTGGAAAGTAGCTGTGAATCAACATGGTCTAATTAATTTAATATATTGAGTGAGGGGAATGTGGAGTTTTACTTTTAAATACATAAAACGGTTTTTACACACGATCATAAGTCCATATTTTCGGACATGACTGCTTAAGGGATCTTCGTAGAAGTCCAGTATTTTGGACCGGGGCAAGCGAATGGATATGTAACTCATATCAGGAATCAAAACAATTTATTAAAGCACAGGTATCATCAAAGTAAGTCAACCGCTGAGAGCTTTGATATAGTCATAAAATTCTGTTATCATTTATCTTCTTTTTTTTTATATGGAGCTAATGGTAGTGATGAGTGAGAGAAATATAATTTTTGCATGAGTTATAGAAAATTTCTCGGCAACTTAAATATTTTGAAGCATTTTTTTTTACAATAGAAATTATTACAAAATTGTGTCATACATAGTACCTCTCCATTTAACAGCATTGCTCTTGTGCTCGGACGAAATACTTTGCTTACATATAATTATTTTACATTTTATAAGTATATGCCATATATGGGATGAAGTAGTGGAGTGAAATGTTTTTGATTTTGAGGGTAATGGTGTCTAGTTGTGTTTATTGAGATGTTCTCTTAAGTTATTTTTCAATTGTTCTGTATTTTGTATATTTTTTATTTCGATTGGAATATTGTACAAATAATTATAAGTACCTGAGTATATGAAATTTTGTTGATATTTTTTGAATTGCATTTTGGGATTTAAAAGTTGGCTTGTAATCTTGGTGATGTGTTTTTTCGAATTTAATATGTTCGTTTTCTTTGATGAGTTGCATAATTGATATTTTTTTTGTATATAGTTTCTACCTTTGGGACTGGAAATATTTTGAATAGTGTTTGAATGGAGAATCGTGACTAAAATGCCATATATGCATAGTTACCTACCTACATATTTGGTCATCATGTATCTACATTTCAATGAGGAATAAATATATAAGAAAATACATATTCTATGCAAGGGTGATGTGACAAATACATGTCAAATCAAAAATGTAACTCAGAATATTTTGAGTTTGTTCAAATCTTTCAGAACAGTGCTGGATTTATGTCACAGAGACATTATTAATCAATTAGTGTATATTATAGGTATCTCACAGAGACGAAAGTTTCGTTCGAGTAGTTTCGTCTCTGTGAGATACCTATAATATACACTAATTGATTAATAATGTCTCTGTGACATAAATCCAGCACTGTTCTGAAAGATTTGAACAAACTCAAAATATTCTGAATTGTAAATACTGGTCAAAAAGGAATTTAACAAAAAATTGGAAATAATATTTCCTGGCGTATCCTAGTGTAATGCAAGTATTCGGATGAATTTCATTACACATAATAAAAGTATATTGCTCCCAAAATTCCGTAAAATCAATTGTAGATTTTCTCATTAGCGACATCTGTGGAGATTTAGGGGAATGAAAATGGCTTTGTACAGGCCGCATGGAAAAGACGCTTACAACTCATATATGAAAGCTTCACGCAACTTGAACATATATACAACTTCCAAAAAATGAATAAGCATGGTATATTCTATCATGGGTGGAAATGGCGAATGTTACAATTGTGTAAAGTGATCACTTAAGCCAACCAAAAGACAGGTCATAAGTCCTGTTACACCCAAATGACTTCTATACCTACTTTCCCATAATTAATACAGTTTCGTCTCTGTGAGATACCTATAATATACACTAATTGATTAAAAATGTAACCTCTAATCGAATACTTTCATGTTTTATTAATTATTTTGTTCAATAAATACTTTCAAAGGTTAACAAATCTTACTTTGGAACATTAAAAAGTAATTCAGTAATGAAGGCATGTTTTGTGATTAAGTCGACTATTTTTATCTTATTGCGTAGGTACTTTGCCTGCCTGGCATTTGACGTATGTTACAAAAATAAAGTATTATTAATAAAGTACTTGCCTTCTTGTGACGTGCTCTCTGCCATAAATAGCCGCAAACTTTACGATTCATTCTTGAAACAGACGAAATGGCCGAAACTACACTCCCTTTTGTCAATCATTCATAACTGAACCATTACTAGAGACAGGGCCGGTGTTAGTAGCATGTGGAGTAGACTATTTTTCATTTAAGGGCCCAAGTTAACGGTTTTACAGAATATTTTGAGTAGGTATGTCAAAAAAATTATCCCCATCATTAATCAAGATAAAATATAAAATATTATTCAACTAGCTTTTTATACTAATAATAAATTTAAAAAATACATATTAAATCCTACGGATAAGGATATTTTTTTTTAAAAATCGAGTGTTTATAAATTGATTTGTAATGATTGTGATTATTTTTATATAGGAAAAATTGTGTAGAAATTTTGAAGTTAGAGTTAAGGAACACTTAAGGAGTTTAAATAGCAATAATTATTCTGAATTTTCTAACCATCTTTTGGCTGTGGATCATTCTTTTGATATTAATTAATAAGGGTTTACAAAATTTACATACAAATTATACATTGTTTGTTTGACACACATACATTTTGACACACGTACAACAAACAAATAGTTTGATAAATTAGAAATTTTGGAAATAAGAAAAAGTAGTAAATTGAATATTATAAATAACCAGGCCCTTTCTACAAATAGTTATCTTTTAAATTTATTTTCATGTTAAGTAGGTATTTTATTATTATTCATTTTCCATATACAACTTTTTAATATTTTGATTATCTACACTTCGATTTTTAAATTGATTTTTTTTAGTATATATTTGTTATCCTGACGAATGGGCCATGGGCTCTGAAACATGTCGAATTTTTTTCAACAAAAAAGTGGTGTAAACAAAGTTTATTTCTATAAAATATTATCATTATATGCCCTTCATGGGTGGTTTTAAGTCGCTGTTGGTAATAAGATATTTATATTTTTGATCTCATTACCAACGGCGACATCTGTACCTACTGGTTTATGGAATGACAAATTTCGACCACAGGTGGCGGTAGTAAAAAATGCAACTCACATATGAAACAAGGTGTGCAAGTTAAACATGTGAATGTATACAACTTCCAAAAGTTTGATAGGTGTGGTAGCCTATCATGGGTGTAATTGGTGAACGTTATATTGTGTAAAGTGATCACTTAAGCCAGCCGTGCGATAGGTTGTAAGCCTTATAAATACCCAAAAGACTTTCATACCTACTTTCCGCTAGCATTGCCAGAAATGAAATCTATGTAGGTATACTGAATCATAAAAAGGACTTTAAATGTTTCTAGCATAGTTCATTCGAACATTAAGAATATATATATATATATATATATATATATAAAAGAAACTGATTAAGAATATATATAAAACTTTCAAAAATTTGATAATGATGTTCTCACGGTGTTATTAGTGAACCTCGCGCTGTCTAAAGTGATCACTTAAGCTCATTCATCTTATGCGGGCTTCAATACACGTTTCCCATATAAATAGATTCAACCCTGTGAGACTTCTATAATTTATCTTAGTTATCTAATCTCATAAATATCTCATCCGTGGACATGGGCCATTAATTGACAAATGTCGAGCTCCGGGCCTGGCTAACTGAACTTCAATGAAATGAAAATAGATTATAGTGCACAAGCCCCAAAATGGTGATCCATCATGCGACGACGAAGTTAGCCTTTGGGAATCAAGTATTATTTATCTATATTAATGATTTAAAATCAATCAATGGCGATAGTCATAAAATGGCCGACAAAAAACCCACGTAAACTAATAACTGATAAACAGATTACCTACTAGCAGGCCTCTATAACCTTTAAATATGGATATCGACAAATGTTGTTTTGAGTGGCGTCGCTATCAAACAAGTGAAAGAATCCACATATTTGGGTAGCAAAATTTCTCAAGATGGCCGCTCAGAGGCTGACATCATAAGCAGAATACAACAGGCAAGAGTCGCTTTCAACAAGAAATCCAAAATCCTTGAATCCCCCAACATAGATTTAAAGGTTCGGAAAAACTTGATTAAAACTCTTGTCTGGAGTGTGCTGATGTATGGCAGCGAAACATGGACCATCGGCCATAGCATGTCCGGGAGGCTAGCGGCCTTTGAGATGTGGTGCTACAGGCGCAAGGCGAGGATCCATTGGTCAGAACATATCCGAAACGACGAGGTGTTGAGCAGGGTGGGCGAAAAGAGGCGGCTCCTTAACAGAATCGCCCAACAGCGAGCAATTTGGATAGACCATAATATAAGGCATCCGGGCCTGCTTTTAACCATCGTCGAGGGAAATGTTGAAGGCAACAATCGTAGAGGCCGCCCGAGATTAAGCTACGTAGACCAGATCGGAGATGTGCGCTGTAGCACCTACCGAGAGATGAAGAGGCTGGCAGGTGACTGAGAGGAGTGGAGAGGGCGAGGGCTTGTTGCAGACCAATCCTAGGATTGCGACCCAAAAAAATGGATATCATTGAAAGATTTGGTAGATACTTCGTGGTGCAATATTATAAATTAAAATGTATTTTATTTTAACTTTGTAATACACATGCACAATATGAGTTATTAATTAATTCGAGAGGAGCAGTCTCTCTCATCATCACGTATAGATAATAATTATCTATAACTGATGATTAGAGGGACTGCCTTCTCTACCTCTAGTGGTTCCCAAAGTTGACAGGACCCATCAAAAAATAAATATATTCGGGACCCGCCTCCTGCCTCATATTTTCCCAATTCATACGAAAGACTGACCCATTCAGAAAAAAGAAAAACCTCCGAATGTAACCGAAATGTTTTATTACGAAAAATGTTAATATGTGATATTTTAACAGGTAGGATGAATTTGTTGCCTACTTTTTGTCATAACAGCATTACCGTTGACTTCAATTTTAGTCACTTTTAATCGCAGTGAATTCGATACGTCCAGTTTATTTCTGAATTTAGTCTTAAGAGAATCCATGGCAGAAAATTCCACTTCACATGAGGTAGTGAAGAGAAAAGGACTTTCATCGCTTCGTCAAACAAGCAGGGATAAGTGTCAGCAGCTGAAAGCCAGAATTTTGCTAATTGCTTGCAATTAAAAGTATTTTTCAGCGACGTATCTTCTGATGAATCAATAAGCTCTTCACTTGCTTTTGTTGACATTTCAGTCGGTATATTGTCGTGAAATGGATTTTAAATCCAGTGTATCCTGTTGAATATTTTTATCTCTTCTTCGAAGTTGGGGTTAAAGTTATTTTTCCAATCTGTTTAAAGAGTGAAAATTGCAGATGCTACATTGATATCTGGATGCACTTCGTTACCTATAATAAGCACGACACGACCAGGGCGAGACGTGTTGCGCGGTGTTGTGACTGCGACCCACCTAATATCCTCCATAGTTTGGGAAACACTGATCTAAGGAAGTGTGCAACGATGTTCGCCAATGTTGGATACCCGGATAAGAAATAGATGAAGAAAAACGCACCTTTAAAAAGTCTAAAAAGTGATAGTGTAGAATATCAATATGAAAGCTTTGTCAGCCGACAGTCAATGGCAGGTCATTAGGGAGTTGAAGTAACAAACATTTAAATATGCTGATAACAAATGCTTTCAAATACCTAGGCTCAACCATCACAACATGGTGTTAATGACCAACCCGTTTGACCGAGAAATGAGATACGGTGGACATTTGGTCCAACGACAAAATGTCCACAACAAAAGGCCCGCGTAACAAAAGATCCACGCGACATCAGATGCAACGACATAATGATAAAAAACAAATTTTGAACATATTTTTAATTCAAGATGTAGCGAAGTTAGTCCACAGTACTTTATAGCTAGATTCCTGACTCAATTACGAGTCTAAAATATTCATTTAACAAACGTCATTTATGGGGTATAAAAGCGAAGGCAGCAATATCTAAAAAATAAAAAATAAAATCGAATGTAGTGCAAAAATTGAAAATAGATTTTTTACAAGGTTTGAATACAAGAGAATGAATTTTTCATAATCGATATATTTTACTGTAAAAATATTGAATCTTTTTGCAAAAACTAAGTCATAATATTGAGAAAAAATGCAGAAAATATTGCATATCTCCATAACTATGGATATAAGATCACGGTTGCTGGAACATTTTCAATTCATTATCAATGCAGAAATCCACCCGTAAAGTTTTTGAGTTAGCTACGAGATACTCTGTATATAAATAAATGCAAAGTTTATCATCTCCTTTTTTTAGTCGCTTATCGCTTTAACTGTTGAGATTTCACCCGAAGAGTAAAGAATACTTTCTATTTTCTATTTCGCCATTAGAAAAGGGATTGATTTCTCCGGTGCCTTTTTATCCAGGCGGTCTGGTCCGACAGAGCTTCAAACGGATTACCGAAGTATCTATCGCAAACGTGACCTCACAATTCTAATGTAATAATAAAGCACTAATGCTGTGTTTAGAGCTAATAGATAAAATATTATTTCGTATGCACTTATTAATTTCTTCTTCCACAGCGTCCTGACGTAAAATTATGGCTAAATTATCACTTTGACGTTTGATGAATAACCGTCAAGTACTTCTTTCCCCCCTCTCTCTCTCAAGTATAAACTGAAAAAAACACCGACGTTTACCTACGTCCGTTTTATTCTGTTTTATTCTCATCTATTAAGTGTTGGGATAACAATCTTAAGATCCCAATAATGCTGTCTGTCTCTTTCCATTTAAGAAAGGCAATCGAATTAGTGTGCGTGAGCCGTCCGTACGACGTGCATTGTTTCGTTGTGTCGGTGTTTACGGGCATAATCACCGACACAACCAAAAAATGTGCCTCGTATACACGGCTTACACATACTGATTCGATTGTATTTCTTAAATAGAAAGAGGTCTGTATGATATCGATGACGCATGCCACAAGGAACAATGTGGCTCCACGTCGTTATGTTCCACACCTTCTAATGCTGTATCATTTCCCCACCCTAAGCAAACAGCTGCTACATATTTTATACCGTTCCAATTATTTCGTAATTGTATTTGTGTGGGTTGGACCACTTCGCCTCTTAATGATAGTTTAACGCTGTCTTTTGTCTTGCCGCGTAATTTGATGGAAAGTTTTGCTTCTGGTGGAAATCAACCGTCGACATGACAGGCTAGTTTCTACCGTTAGTGGGTAAAGGCTAACGTCGATTACCTTCGCACGTGTACTGGATACGCACGTGTATGTTATGCGTACCTGTGTCCGGAGCCGGACTGAGAGAATTGGGCGCCCAAGAGTTTAAAAAATCTTCTAATGTGATTAATAAGATAGATTATAGAAGTCTCACAGAGCGGAGCTATCTGTATGAGAAACGTGTATGGAAGTATTTTGTACGATGGCCCAGGACTTACGATTCAATTCAATTCAATTCAATTCAATTTATTTCACGATAATATGTACATGACAAACAAAATGTTTAAGGCATACATATTAGGAAGTATATATCAAAAATGAAAATATTTAATAAATTAAAAATAACATAAAATCTGGTCAAAGGTGTAGGAGAATCCCGCTTCGGAAAACCCCCTCAGACACATGGAATATATCAATACCCAAAGCAATTTTGTTCAGCATAGCTGTGGCTCTTCCAACAGGCATAACCATCGGCAGGTTGGTCCTGTATATTGGAATGTGAAACAATCTATGCTGACGATGTCTAATGTAATTATCAGGAACATACAAACCAAAGCTCTGCATAATTTCAGGATTATCGATCATACCGCGCAACAATCGATAAAAATGTGTAATCAAATTCACATTCCTTCTAGTCTCTAGACTATTGTAGCCAAGCATACCCTGGAGAAACTCGGTTGGGTAAAGCCAAGGATAATGCCCGTACTCTCTCATGTAGAGATATCTCAGAAACTTCTTTTGGACTTTCTCCACCATAAGAGAGTACTTGCCCTCATGTGGCCCCCAGATCATCGAGCCACTCTCGAGTCTACTCCGCACCAAGGAGTTGTAAAGAGTTCTGAGTACGCGGGTATTCTCGAAAACCCTGGCAGTACGCAGAACAAATCCTAACATTCTCAAAGCATTACCACTGATCGTCTCTATGTGATCGTGAAATGTTAGGTTGCTTACAAATCTAACACCTAGATCTTTAACATTTGATGTTCTTGTCAGATTTTGATCGTTCATTTTGTAGCGAAAAAATAGAGTTTTTTGGGCCCTAGTGAAGGATGTAACCGAACACTTGGAAAAAAGCGATCTGCGTGAGCTGGCTTAAGTGATCACTCTACATCATTGTAAGACTATCCACACATTACCCAGTTTTCTAAAGACATCTGTAGTCCTTCTCATGAAATAGTATACATAGATTTCGCGGCTGATAATGTTACCTCTATATTTTTCATGTGGAATATATTAAGCAATATTTATTGTATTTTATATTTTTTACGCTTAAACAGGCCAAGGGGCCCAATTACAGAATTGAAACACACCGCAAAACACCCAGGCATAAGTAAATAACATAGATTATTGTGACCTCGCCGATAATCGAATCCATAACCCTAGGTATGGGAAGCCAGTGTCATGCCCACTGAGGTACGAGGGCCGCCTATATTTTAATGTGAATCGGCCCGATTCTGAAAATAACAATGTCTGGATCTTTAAGATCTTTATCCCAACACTTAATAGACGATAATAAAAATTAAAAATGTCCAGAGCGGATTTTGTAATTCTACGGCTCAAATACACTGTATTAAAAGATGATATAAGAAAGATTGTTTCTTACAAACGTATTAATTTCTTCATCCACAGCGTCCACATGAAATATCATGGCTAAACTTGTCACGACCGCGTTCGGCGTTACCGCATATTCAAATCTTCCCATCTTGACATTTTTTGACAGATATGTCTGGATCTTTAAGATCTTTATCCCAACACTTAATAGACGATAATAAAAATTAAAAATAAACGAGACATAGCTTTACGTCGGTGTTTGTTTCTGTAAGTTTCTACATGAGATAGATATAGAGGGAGGGAGAGAGATGTAAATTGTTATCTGTCAAATGTCAAGATGGGAAGATTTGAATACGCGGTAACGCCGAACGCGGTCATGACAAGTTAAGCCATGATATTTCATCTGGACGCTGTGGATGAAGAAATTAATACGTTTGTAAGAAATAATCTTTCTTATATCACCTTTTAATATAGTGTATTTGAGCCGTAGAATTACAAAATCCGCTCTGGACATTTTTAATTTTTATTATCGTCTATTAAGTGTTGGGATAAAGATCTTAAAGATCCAGACATTGTTATTTTCAGAATACGGATGTATATATGACATTCTTTCGAATGATTTAACACATGTACTGGAATACGCCTGAAAATAATTTTTTTCAATTATGTATGTTCTTAGAGTTTCACGGCCGTTCATAAACTTCTGATTTGAGTTTTCTGAGATATTCTGCCCTGTTTCTAAGACCTTTCTGGCCGACGTTTCAGATCCCATTGCAGAGTAATATCTTAGTGACGAATCAAAATTCTGATTAACATCAGAACATTTTCGAATATCTATGGGCAAAAGATATATAGCTCTTTTCATACAAGCTTGCAATTGAGTTAGTGTGGGTACAGTGCGTAATACGCGCATTGTTTCGTTGTGTTGAGTTTACGCATACGAGAAGGGTGTCCATATGAGTAAAAAAAATCGAGTTTTGAGTTAAGTATGCATAGTTGTTCTTTAGACACATATATAGCAAGGAAAAATTAGATGAGTCAGAAAATAAAATAAAATTTTTTGGAAAAGGTCAAATGACGTAATAATTATTTTAAAAATTTAGGAATAAACAAGAACATAAGTCAACTTGGTTCAACGTTCTAGTGCAAAAAAAAAATGCAAAAATTAGATTAAAATAACAAAGTAACAATAAGAAGTTCCAAAATATTGTTTTGGCTCTCCTGAAAACCTGAATTTTTTGACTTAGGCCCGGTTGTTTCATGTTGGACTAAATTAAAAGTTCGTTTAAGCCATAGATTTTTACGGAAACGAATCGTTTGATTGGTGGAGAACGCAAACATTTATGCTTTAAACGAACTTTTACTTTAATCCATCTTAAATTTGATGTTAAAGTACGTCATTTTTGACGGGCTTTAGCTAGATTCTGTTAGTTGATATTAAAAGTGTATTTTCATCGAAATGTCGTATCTCTTATTAATATTTTTAATATTTAAAGCATTAACTTCGTGGTTACACATTATAACAATCTATTATTGAAATACTCGAATCAAATAACATATGAGGTGCTCTAATAACAACAATTTTTCCGAATTTTCAAACCACCTCATAGAAAATAATCATAAATTTAACTTAAAAACAGGGGTGAAAATATTAAAAACCAATAATAAAGGCTTAAAATTAAATAATTTAGAAATTTTTTACATTAGGGAAGCGGTGAATAATAAAGCACCTCTAAAAAATAACCAAATCAATTTTCCAAGCAGCCCTCGTAGATTCCTGATCGTTCTGTAGGCTAGTTAGTGCACGCTTGTCCTTGACAAGATTTACACGCGTGTGATAAATATTGGTGAAAGGTTAACAATGCTACGGTTGTGGTGTATAGTGTTACGAACACAGCGGTACGTCTCGAAACCGGTAGACCTAAAATCTGGTGGTGGTTTATACTAATTTAACTAACACTCTTTTATGTCGTATCTCATTCCAAGATTTTCAAATTTGTACACCGAAGATTATATTATACGAGCGGCTTGAAAAAAAATGATAAAAATTTTATTTTTTTTCCCTTTTAAATTGTTTCAAACTTAGGTCGACCCCAATGCGGCCTGCCATGCTGGAATCAGGTCGATCGGTGGGACATATCGATTTTATAGCTGACTGTGGATGGGTTTAATGTCGCATGACGTCATATCCGCTATCCGCTGTCAAACCGTCATTGCATGCGCGACCACGCTCGAACGCAAGATGCACTTTATTACGTAGCTATAAAATTGACAGCATGCACAGCCATATGACATTTTACAACCAGAAGACCAGTGTGCTAAATTTTTTGCACATTTTTGTTAAATCTAGAGTACAGTTGCCGGCAAACTTCATGAAATTCTTTGGCTAAGAGGGGGAATGCGCAGAAGACGAAATTTGGGTCTCGTTGGTAGAAAGGTAGATGCGCAAGCGTCCCCCCACTACGCCGCAGAATTTCAAGATGTTTGCCGGCTACTGTAGAAGGCATGACGAAGAAATGCGATACCAGAACTAACGACGCCGTTTTGAATTCTTGTCAGCTGTCGGATTCTTTTTGCATGCGAGCCATGAATATTTCTATAGTATTTTAAGAAAGCGTTTGTATGTCACGTGTTTGAATGTATATTCGAGAAATTATTTATCGCAAAAATGACGTAATCGTCGGATATTTGTTTTCGAAACAAAAAAAATTAACCCGTAAAAACCGAGCTTTTATTAAACTCCCTTTCTCATTTACTAGTTGAAACGGGTTTGGCGCTTACCCCACGCGTTGGGCTCGAGTCGGGCGACGCTACGAAAGGGAGTAATAAAAAAATTCGAAAAATCCAAAATTATACTATATTTTTTTTTTCAACAAAAAATTGTCGCATCATTTTTTTCGTCGCTACGAGTCTGTAAAGTTTCAGCTCGATTGGATCACGGGAAAAGTGTTAAAAATCGATCCAAAGTTTTTTCGACAGACAAGCAAGCAGACGCTACGAGTTAAAAGAAAGGGAGTAAAAACATATTCATTCATTCGACATTCAAAGCGGCAGTCAAAGTTGTATAGTTTCGAAACTTTTGATTACGCAACCGTTTTAGGTCGAAAATCGATAAAACATAAAATTGGGTAAGCACTTGGACATTTTTTTTTTGAAAATGTACACGTTTTTTGATGTTACTCTTATGTTTGATGTTGCCTATGTTACCCGCCGGGTCCTAAAGAATAAAGCCATGTATTCACTAGGGGACAAATTGTCCCTCAACAGCACGCGTGGCACAGAGTCTACGTGACGTTGCAACGTCGTGCACTGTTCCGCGACGGCGCGAACAAAATAGCGCGGCATTTCTACGTGCCGTGGCAACGTTGCCATGCGCACGGTACCCGAGCGTACTCACTGCAACATTCCGCGGAGCGTCAGTACCACGTGGTATGTTTACAAGTGAATACGCATGCGCTGTATCTGTCAAGATGACAATGTGGGGAAACGAAATTGTTCTTGGACTCATCGAGCTGTATCGATCGAAGATCGCATAGAATGTCCGTCCTTCTTTTTCTTTGCAGTAAAGAATTTCGCATTCTCCTCTTTTTTCTCCTCTTACGTTTCGATAAACTCATTAATATAAACAGATACGCAGTTGACATCATAACCTCCTAGGGCCACATTTCCGTGACGTGGAAAACAATAATTATTTGCAAAAAGGACCTTGTTTTTAATAATATTCAATTTACTACAGTAAAACCTCGTTAATTTGAAATTGCGACCCAAAAAAACATTTCGAATTGCGCGGAACCCCGTTTTCGCCAAATGAGATACCGCAGCTGTCATCCATAACCTCATCGGATGACATTTCCGCGACAAGATATGAGAGTCCCGGTGTGTACACGTCAAATGATCGCGTCATTGTCCCCGAAACATGAGCGTAGATGTTGATGCGACGTGCCGAGTGGAATGTTTCGCGATTTGTCCCCTAGTGAATACATGGCTTAAGTATACAAAATTTGGTGCAGATCGGTTGAAAGGTGTAGATTTGTACAGAAAAGAAAACAGACATTAAGTTTTATAGGTACCTATAGATAACGGTTAAGACATGATTGTTATATTAGTACACATCATTATACTTCAATTCTCTTTCGTTTGCACCTACTGCCAATGAAAGTGAATTGTTCAGATCGATATCGCAGACTTCGTGCAATGTTCGTGACTGTCCGACATTTAATTTGTCGTTGTATGCGATCGCGGATAGCACATTGTGAATGAAATGCTGAGTCACGAATTAAAAAAATCATTCAAGTACAGAATATTTTGAGTTTGTTCAAATCTTTCAGAACAGTGCTGGATTTATATGTCACAGAGACATTATTAATCAATTAGTGTATATTATAGATATCTCACAGAGACGAAACTGTATTAATTATGGGAAAGTAGGTATAGAAGTCATTTGGGTGTACACAGGACTTATGACCTGTCTTTTTATGGTTGGGTAAGATTTTCTCATTAGCGACATCTGTGGGGATTTAGGGGAATGAAAATGGCTTTGTACAGGCCGCATGGAAAAGGCGCTTACAACTCACATATGAAAGCTTTCCACGCAATTTGAACATATATACAACTTCCAAAAAATGAATAAGCATGGTGTATTCTATCATGGGTGGAAATGGCGAATGTTATAATTGTGTAAAGTGATCACTTAAGCCAACCATAAAAAGACAGGTCATAAGTCCTGTGTACACCCCAATGACTTCTATACCTACTTTCCCATAATTAGTACAGTTTCGTCTCTGTGAGATATCTATAATATACACTAATCATTCAAGTAATTTGGGACAGGATGGATGATATCGTATAGGTAAGACCCGTTCATTTGCAGGATACGTATCTTCATATCCGTATCACCAAAAAAAAAACATATTTAAAAGATCCGATCATTCGAACGATACAGTTCACTTGGCTCAATAGTTCACTGGTCGGTCTTTGTCTCGTCTTTCGATCGTTCGTAGAACACAGAGATGAATTTATCAAGGAATTTCGTATCTAATACGAAGGACAAACATTTTCAGCGAAAGGGCAACTACAATTCTATTACGATAAGCTCGGAATGACAGTATAAAGACAGTGCAGTATAAAAATACTGTTAATTATAACAAAAACACGACTTATTGTGGCCTTGTAATTTTTCATCGGTTATATCGTTCGTTTCGGTCTCTACTGGTCTCCAGATATTTTATATATGATATTTTGTATCTCCTGGTCTCTACTGGTCTCCAGATATTTTATATACGATATTTTGTATCTCCAGTTCAATAATAAAGTAATAAGAAAACGTATAAAGACAAGTCCCACAGTGGCGGCAGTGGATGGCTTTCATCGGTTATATCGTTCGTTTGGGTCTCTACCGAACCGTACCTTGACCTTTCTGGCCGACGTTTCGGATCTCATATGCAGGGTCCATCATCAGCCCTGATGAAGGATGATGTTTTCCCTCTCCCTCTTTACCCCATCCTTCCCCAGATATAGTTTCTGTACAAATCTACACCGTTTGACCGATTTGACTCAAATTTTGCACACGTATTCTTAGGGACCCGGCGGATAACACAGATGATATTTCCTCCCTCCACCTTTCCTCCCCTCCCCCTGATATATTGTACATACACATGTGGACCGTTTGACCGTTCGGACCTAAATTTTTAATACTTATTATTTAGGACCCAGCGGGTAATATAGGCGGCATAACCCTCTCCTCCTTTACCCTCCCTTCCCCCTCTGATGTATTTACCATGCAAATCTGTACCATTCGACAAATTGGACCCAAATTTTTCATTCTCATTATTTAAAACCCGGCGGGTAATATAGGCGGCATTACTCCCTCCTTCCCTGATATATTTTCCTTGCAAATCTACACCGTTCGACCAATAGGATCCAAAATTTGCATGCATATTCCCGAGGACCCGGCAAGAAATAGGCCACATTACTCCCATGGATATCCCATCCATCCCAGCTTTAATTAAATGGAAACATTGTTTTTATTGGAGGTTTTGAGAAACAATGGAACCTTTGTGTTCGAACTTTATGAACAGGACCAGATGTCATTGAACACAACCACCTTCATCGTATAGATTCTACATAACAATAAACCAAGGTGAATACCGCGGTGTATTCAAACACGAATCATAAGCCGATTTTGCGGACGGTGTATCATTCCGCTTCCATAATCCATCTGTTCACACCGCGCACTATACACGAGTACATCACACAAACACATATATTAACCTACCTAATACTACTAACTTAATATTTAAGTATTGTTTAATTATTTTATTCTTCTTCCCAAAAATAGCTTCACATATTATACAAATACTCATTTAGCCATTCTTCTCCTTCATCTTAATATATTCAAATTAATTTAAAAAATTTAAATTATTAAGTTAAAATTGAATTTAAAAAGTACGGCAAGGTGCGGACCGGCAGAAAAAAACACCCAGTGATGGAGCAGCACCCAACAGAGGGAATATAACTCTCTTCTACCCGTAAAAACATGAAACTTAATTAGCCGATCTTCAACAACCTTTGAGGCACATAAATATACTGAGACTAATAGTTATGACACAACCAAAACCAAAGGAAAACCAAGTAAAATAGCACTATGATTCCCAGCGGGTCACCCACACCCCGACAAAAGACCGACAACATCCGAAGTGCCTTTCATTCCTACCAAGGGCGTAGCCTTGGTACTAAAAACACCCCATTCTCATTCAAACCCTCCGTGAATGGTACCCACCGCTTACCCAGGACCGTTTTATGAGCAAAAGTTCCCATGTCGACCCTTCTCATTCGTCTCCAGATTGACATTTTTTAGCTACAATGCAAGACCGTGCTGCCCCGCGTCGGTCGTATGACGGTGATGGCTCCGCTCTGTACTCACTACTACAATGTAGTACTACATTACATTGAAGTGCACACTTCACACCTCTTGAAGTGTAGTGCACGCTAAAAACTAAACACACTTCAAAGTTATTGAAAGTATATACTTCAAATAGTATACTTTATTTCAAAGCGAACACTACAAAGTATTCACACACGAGTACATACTTCAAATAGTACATTTTTTGTGTGAAATTTTTAGGAAGTGGATGTAGATGAAGAAATGAAGAAATTTTTGGAAATCGAAACACCTCCCCCTCATTGGGAAGAAATATCGATATTGTACTATAATACTACAATTGCTTCATTAGTATAATACTACAATTTTGTAGTACAATTACTTCACTTCATTAATACTGATATACATTGAATCAACGTTCCGTCATTTTCCACGGGTTACAGTTAGTAGGTATACCTTTATAATAAAAGTACGTCATTTTTGACTGATTATAGCCGGTTTTCAAAAAAAATGTGTGAGAAATACAAAAGTTCCGTAGATTATTGCAATTTTTCCCGCAATGTAAAGTGACCCGGTGGAAAATTTTCCCGGAAGCCTGATCCCAACAAAATGAGCGAATTGACAGTTGAACGCGTGGGAGCCTCTCCACCTGGACACGAAACCTTTATCCATACACAGGGCGGTCAATTATTCAGCAGGTTCTACTTTTAGAACAGGGCCACTGCACGTCATCAGTGGCGCGGCTGTCGGCCGGCACGTATATTCTTCTTCTTCTTATATATATATATTCTTCTTTTGGTGTCATGTCAGGTCCCCCCAACGTTGACTATCACCCGAGAGAAAGCGTCCCTGTCCTGGGCAGCACGAAACAGCTCTTTAACACTTCTTATGCCCGTCCAGTCACGTATATTGCGGAGCCAGGAAATTTGTCTCCTTCCAACACCTCTACGACCCTCTATCTTGCCCATAAGAATCAGGTGGAGCAATTCGTATTTTTCTCCTCTGAGCACATGACCCAAATACGATACCTTTCGGATTTTGATATTTGTCAGCAACTCTCTATTCACTCTAGCTCTTTGAAGAACTCTTGTGTTGCTGACCATATCCGTCCAGGGTATCCGGAGCATTCTCCGATGTATCCACATTTCGAACGCCTCCAGCCGGTTCATGCTACTCACTTTGAGGGTCCACGATTCCACTCCGTACAGCAGGACTGACCATATATAACATTTGACCAGTCGCTGTCGAAGTTTCAGATTAAGATTGTCATCGCAGAATATCTGTCTCATTTTGTTAAAAGCAGCTCGCGATGCTTCAATTCTGCATTTGACTTCGGTTTCTGGGTCGAGGTCTTCCGCTAGGATACTTCCAAGGTATTTAAACTTTGTCACTCTCTCTATACCAGCCCCATTCAATGCGAGGCGTTCTCCTGTGTGATCTTGCCTACTAAACACCATACGTCCACATATATATATATATCATATATTAGATATATATATATATCTATATTATATATATATATATATATATAATTATATAGATATATATATATATATATATATTATATGTATACAAGGCCTTATATATATATATATATAATAGATATATATATATATATATATAATATTAATAGGCCTTGTTTCTTCCAAAATAACTTTATTTGAAAAACATTAATAACCTTGCAGGACTATATTCCTGCCTTGATGATGAGTCGAAAATTTTCTAGCTATTATGACCTAATATCAATAGTTAAGGAGATATGCGACATCAAAGTTTGCATTTTTTTTCAATATTTCTGACTTCTTTTTTGTAAAACGTTGGACTATCATTACATTCCCGGGGTGGGAAACTTTTTGAGTTCTACAATTTCTCTCTAGAAAGTATTTAAATATCTCCTACCGTTAGGGAGCATTCATAAAAAACGCAACGCTCAACCATTTTTTCGTCGATTTTAGTCACCACAAGTAGCCTATGTTCACCCTGAAGGTTCATTCTAAATATTGGTGAAAGAATTTTTGATTACCTCCCACATCCAAACTTACAAATTTTACCTCTTTACATATTATTATAGATATAAGTAGATACACTAAAATACGCTTAAAACTTTTTTCTTTCTTTTAGGAACTGACATGTAAAAAGTACCGTCATTTTGTGATGAATTTAA